>JAJPUD010006633.1:24684-107473 GCA_023553655.1 Myrmecobius fasciatus | reverse complement strand
ATAGATAGATAGATAGATAGATAGATAGATAGATAGATAGATAGATATGTATAGAAATATAGACAAATCCAATCATTGGATTTGTCATAAAATTTAACATATTTAACATGTATTGGACTACCTGTCATCTAGGAGTAGGGATGGGGTAAAGGAGGGGAAAAATTTGCAACAAAAAATAAGTTTGCAAAGGTCAATGTTCTGTAAATAAAAAGCTTTAATAAAAAAAAATTTAAAGAGAAATCAATACAATACTTGGGGTAAGTGCTAATGAGGGCCTGTGTTGTGTTAAAAGTGGAAATTGAGAGGAATGTATTAATGGGAAATAATTTCCAGAGATAGAATCCATAAGACTTGCAAAATTTTTGGAAATGAAAAGGAATGAAAGGAAAATAAAAGAATAAACAATAATACCAAATATTTTAACAAGAGAGTATGGTTAAATGCTTTCCTGACAGAGTGTGCATAGAAAGAAGGACAATTCTAGGAGTAAAGATAATAATATCAGTTTGGAACATATAGAATTTAAGTTTCCAGGATGGTGTCTAGGGAGAAAAATAATACAGACTTTTGGAAAGGTGCCTGGATGAAGAAATGAGCTAAAGATATAGATCTAAGAGTCATCTTTACTGAGATGATAGCTACACCTATAGGAGCAAATGTAAAGTGGGAAATAAAAAACAATGGCAGAATCCACAATTTAAAGTATTAGGAAGAGAATAATAAACAATAGATGAGGCAAAGGAGTAATTAGAAACCTGAGCAGTTTCTGAGTTTATGTGAAAAGGGATTAAGGTGAAAGTGAAGATGGTAATAAGTGTCAAATGCTACAAATTCTAAAAAAAAGGTTCAAGAAGATAAGAACTGAAAAGAATCATTGGGCCTCCTAATTTCCTTGGTGACTTCAGAGTATTTTCAGTAGAGTGGTAAAGACAAGAGGCAGATTGTGAGCAGTTGAGAAAATGGGTGGTGAGGAGAAAAAGAAAGAAAATATAGAATGTTTTTACCAAAAGATAATACAGAATTTAGATTCTCTATGTAGGAAAATACAGAACACTTTAAAAACAGTAGTGTACTGGTAAATGTTTAACAACTTTAAAGGGAGAGGGAGAGGAAAAGCACACAATTTAAAAGTTTAATTTGCATTATTCACATTTTCTTATATCTAAACAATCAACAAAATAATCAAGTACTGATTAGTAAACCTGATTTTCAAGATATAGATGCCCATATACAGGCTCTAGAGCCCATTTTGAGTTCACTTCATCACACTCTAATTATCTGGGATGGTAAAAATAGATATAGGACAGTAGGTGTATGGAATGCCCTCTCTCCCCTTTTAGGATTGTACATCTGGACTATTCATGTAGCTGATGTGATGACTAACCTATAGAGGAAGACTGTTGTCTACTGACCAGCAGGGAGACTCAATCTCAAATGTGAATTGAGGAATAAAAAAAATTTTTAAATATCTTTACATGTATTGTAGAGACCTGAAGATATTTGCAGGCAAGTGAGAAGGAACCAATGGAAAGAAAGATGAAGAAGCATGAAAGAGGTTTTTTTTTTTTAAAAAGGTTCTAGGAAAGAGATCGTATTGATTTTCTGCAATGGAAATGGAGCTTTGGATAGAGCTGTCATTCTTTTTTTTAAATTTTTATCTTTTTAAATTATAGCTTTTTATTTTCAAAATATATACATAGATAATTTTCAACATTGGCCCCTATAAAACCCTGTGTTCTAATTTTTCCCTCCCTTTCCCTCACCCCTTCCCCAGTTGTCAAGTGATCCAATATATGTTAAACGTGCATTTCTTCTATACATATTTCCACAAATATTACACTGCACAAGAAAAATCAGATCAAAAAGGAAAAAAAATGAGAAAGAAAACAAAATGCAAGCAAACAACAACAAAAAGTGAAGATGCTATATTGTGGTCCACATTCAGTTCCCACAGTTCTCTCTCTGGGTGCAGATGGCTTTCTTCATCACAAGACCATTGGAATTGGTCTCAGTCACCTCAGTGCTGATGAGAGCCACATCTATCAGAATTAATCATAGTACAATTCTGCTGTTGATATCCTGGTTCAGAGCAGTCATTCTTAATGTGGGGTCCAAAGACCTCTTGGAAGTCCGTAGATAGATTTCAGAAAATCCATGAATTTGGGTAGGAAAAATAATATATATTTATTTTAATATAATTCATTTCTTTTGAAATACTGTATTTTATTTCATGTATTTAAAAAATATTCTGAGAAGGAATCTTTAGGTTTCATTGCACTACCAGAGGGGTCTATGACTTAAAAAAAGATTAAGAAGCCCTGAGGCAGAGTTATTAGACTTACTCAGGATTAAAGCTAGCTATTCTTCCATGGGATTTAAGATAAGGAAGAGAGTGAAAGTTGGTGCTTAAAGATTTGGAATATCTTGATTTGAATGAAATAGGAAGAGTTTATATGTCTTCTCAGTGAAGTAAGAGACTAGCATCTCATGCAAGGAAGTGAGTCTGCAATATGGTTGGGAGTTTAAAGGGAGAGTGGAAAAGGTTTGGAACAGTTGCTGTGAGGAGTGAGAGAGAATCAATAATGTCACAGTAGGAAGAATGTTGAGTACCTATGACCATAAATTTGAAGTAATTAAATTTGCAAAATGATACTTATGCCCCTGTAGTACATTAATACAGATCCTTCACTTTCTCATGCAACTTTTGTCCTACTTTCCTTTAGAATGAAAATTTTCAGAGTTTATCCTCATTTTCTTCTTAAGATATTTCAGTCCTTCAAGCTAATATCAACTGGGTATATGAGTAAAGATACAATCCACAGTCAATCTAGATCTAAAGTCTTTCCTAATTGTAATAGCATTAAAAAAAAATCAAAACCTGAAATCACAAATAGGTTCAAAAATGCTGGGAAAAATACACATCATTTGTTAGGCATGATTTAAGAGGTAGTTAAGTGGCTTAATGAGTAAGAGCACTGGTTCTAGAATCAGGAAGACCTAAATTCAAATCTGGTTTCATACATTTACTTGTGACTTGGGGCAAGTAACTTAACCTCTGCCTTAACCCATTGTGAAGGAAATGGATGGACAAAAGTCATGAAGAGTCAGACAGGCCTAAACAACAAGAGGTGAGATTTAAAGGATATATTGACCACTGCCAAGAAATTTTGAAATTTCATTCATTAGCACTACATTCCATATCCCTCTCCCCTCTAAGGTCCAATCCATAGGTTAGTCAGTTCCTTTTGGAACTTTCATTTTAAGAAGGTACTCTCAAGACAGACATGCTCATTGCTTAAATATTCTCTGGCTCCTGACTCTCTTCCAGATTTTCAGCTTCATTTCCTGTGTTGATTTTCCCAATTAGAATGTAAGCTAAACCAGGGCAGATAAAGTCTCTTTTTGCTTCTATTTGTATCCTTATGAATTATTTATCAGAGTACCCTAGTAAGTAGTAAGTGTTTAATAAATGTTTATTGATTTGATTTGACTTAACTAACAAGCATGTTCTCATTTATGCTGGAGGCTAAAATTAATTTAATCAGATTCTTCTTAACATAACTTGAGATCTATAACCACTGAAGGAAATTCTGAGAGACTGGAATCTGAATTAATCAACTGACAAGCATTGTTGTTATTGTTAAGTTGTTTCAGTCATTTCTGACTCTTCTTGAGCCCATTTGGGGTTTTCTTGGCAGACACTGGAGTGATTTGTCATTTCCTTTTCCATCTCATTTTACAGGTGAGAAAACTGAGACAAACAGGATTAAGTGACTTGTCAACAGTCACACAGTTACTAAGTGTCTGATGCCAGCGTTGAACTCAGGAAGATGAGTATTTCTGATTCCAAACCTGTTTTTAAAAAAAAAATGATATCTTTCATAATATCCCCCCTACTCCCCACCTCTCCCCTAGATGGCAGGAAATGCACTACATGTTAATTATGTTAAAATACTTGATAAATTGAATATATATATATATATATATATATATATACATACTTCCACACTTATTGTTGTGCAAGAAAAATCATATCTACAAAAAAAAATCTGAGAAAGGAAACACAATGCAAGCAAACATCAATAGAGGGCATGGAAATGTTATGTTGTGGTCCACATGGACGTGGCTCTTTTCAACAATGAGACGTTTTATTGATCTTGTGATGAAGAGAGCCATCTACACCCAGAGAGAAGACTGTGGGAAATGAGTGTGGATCACAATATAACATTTTCACTTCTTCTGTTGTTATTTGTTTTAATTTTATTTTCTTTCTCATTTTTTTTTCCTTTTTGATCTGATTTTTCTTGTGCAGCAAGATAATTGTATAAATGTGTCTAAAAAATTGTGTTTTAATAAACATGTTTCAGAAATTATTGTTCTCAATCTTATTTCTTAGGGTTCTATCAAGATGATTTATATAGCTTCTTTAATGAAGTAAAAAGGAAAGAAATTGGAGGATGAGATGGATATTTTCAGAGCCATTAAGGAGAAGTCCTTTGCCTGGGACAAATTCAGTTGAGGGGGAAAGGGGGAAGGACATAGGTCCCCAGAAAGAACCCTGAGGTATGGCAGCCTGTAAATGGATGAAGAAATGGGGTGGCAGTGTAGAAGACAATTTTAGGGAGGAAGCATGGCCCTGCACTGTGCCCCCCAATGTTGAAACTATGGGATCAAGTCTTTGTCACCTTGGACTATTCATGCATCTGTTAGATCCACTCCATACCCTTTTCATGTCTTGGCTACTAACTTGGATACTAATTTTTTTAGTTGATTCAATAGTTTAAGGATATTGATAAGGTTTGGATCCTATAAAATGTAAGTGACTAAGATGATGTGGGAGAGAACTTTCAGCTGTTGCATAAGTATAACCAAATGAGGCAAAGACTCCAAATGCTACAGCATGGTTATGGTCTTAGATTTAAGAAACACTGAAAATATCTTCAATTAATCACAGATCCACCTTTGCTATATATCAGATTTGTGGCTGATCAGGTCATTTAACCTCTCAGTTTCCCCAGGGAACCCTTTAAGATTAATGACATAATAAGATAAAAGTAAAGTTCTTAGTAAATCTTGAAGCACTATACAAATGCCAACTATTATTACAAACTGCATATTTATTATAAGAACTGCCCTTATGCTTAAAAGAGGAAGTTTCCTCATTGGGAAAATAAACTGGTGGTTCTCAAAGGACCCCAGGGATTCCTGAGATCTTTCCAAGGTATTTACTGTTTCCATAAGACCAAAAGAGCTTATTAGAATGCCAAAGTCTTAAATAGCTGGAGTGCAACCAGTAGCTCAAATTCCACCTGTAAGCAGGGAGTCCACTGCTTATATAAAAACTTACTGAAATCTTCTGGATTATATGACAAGAAGAGGTTGTCTCTCAAGAGAAGAAAGATGCCTCCATTAAACATCTCTATTAAGGAATAGGAAATACATTGTACTGTGACAATCACAGGGGAGAAGGGAAATGTGTTTCTTTTAGTCATTGCTCACAAAATTCTTGCAGAGTCCTCTTAACAGACTGATCCTTCACCTGGAAGATGGTCATCTATTCAAGAACCAGTGTGGTTTCAGAAAGGGTTAAATAATGATTGATATAGTATTTGCTGCCTAACAACTCTAGGAAAAATGTCAGGAGCAGAACAGAGGTCTGTACACAATGTTTATTGATCTGTCCTAAGCCTTTGAGATTGTCAGCTGTGAGGGCTTGTAGATCAGAGCAAAATTTGGTTGCTCTTAGAAGTTTATCAGTATTAGTGTATAATACAGTTTCAGGGAATGCTCACACAGTTCTAGATAATGGATGATGCTCCCTTACTTTCCCAGAAATGCTGTGTGCTCTTATGCTTTTTAGCATGTATTTTTCTGCATTGTTGTCTATATGGATTATTTTTTTTTCTGACCTTTGATAGAATCTTCTGAGCTTATATTGGTCTGATCAACCACAGTTCGATACACTGTACTTTGGCCCCAACATAGTGATGTCATTTTAATCCTCTTCAAGAGCTAAGGATAACAGTTAATCAACCAACCTTGATCTTTGAAGATTAGAACCCTCTTTCTCTCCACATTTTACAGAGCATTTTAGTTTTACTCAAGTAAATACATTTCTCTTGTATTAAAATTTCCTATATTTGGCTACTTCCTACACCACTAAACTGTAAATTTATGAAGACAGGTCTTTGTCTTACAACTTTTATTTTAGTAATATCTAACTAAAATTCAGCGCTTCCTTCAATAATGCATTTTTAAAAATCTTAATTTGTGAAGAGGTCTTTAGGCTTTACCAGTTTACCAAAGGAGTTCACATTAGGGAAAAAAAGGAATTCTTGAGCTAAGAGCTGAAGCATAGAATTATATTCAAAATATAGATACAAAATTTACATAAAAGACTTACAGAAAAAGATTTGTCTCAGGTAAATAAGTTCACTCTTTTCACGAATTTACCTGTCTTAGTATATCAATAGAGCACAGAATCACAAATCCAATTCAGACTAGATAAATGTTTACTCTTTGGAGATTTGAAATTCTGTTTTTCATTCACTTCAAGAAATACCATTAGTCCCTCGCTAACCCTATATCTGGCCCCCTGAATTTCCGATTTCTACTGAAATGAGAAGAATAGCTCTTTGACCTTTTAACATTCCCCTCTGGGACTGAAATTCTAGTAGATCTTCAACCCACCAGCTTTACATTATTGGCTGGTCAACAACCAAGTATTATTTTAAGCCAACTAGCTGTATCATCCCTTAGGTCATCAAACACAGTGGGTTGCTGCCCCTTTGTGACTAATTGAAAGGTTCAAACATTCTGCCAATAAATAGGAGCCCTTCTATATGGGTATACTGGATTCTTCTTGTATATTTAATTTATAAGTTTTAAATAGTAAGCAGTATTACATATTCTCCCAACCATACTTTATCTCATTCATATTCCAAATTATGAACATTTGATATTATAACAACCTGTGCCTCTTTAATGTTTACAAAGATGAATAATATAGAATTTTAAACCATATTATTAATTAGGTAATAAAAATTCATATGAGTTACATCTCTGTTGTTACTCAATTCTTCATCTTCTTTGCAAAGCATCTAACAAAAATGTCATTTATTGCTAATTGACATAGAGGAAAAAAATAATGCAAATATTTACTTACCAGGAACTGGATTGAGTCCATCAACTTATGGGCATGCTGTAAGACATCACCAATGTCTTCATGCCTCTTTCCTCTATAAAACTTCCCTTAAATACAGAGAAATAATCTGGTTCAGGAGGAAGGAGGCAAAAAGCTCAGAGGTAGAAGAGACAGAGATTCAAATCCTTTCTTTGTCACTTAATGTCTATGTAACAAGGGGCAAGTTACATGAGCTCTTCAAGCCTCAGTTTTCTCATAGGTAATATCAGATAATAATAGCACCTACCTGTAAAATTAATCTAGATTAGGAATCTACATTTTAACAGGTAAAGTCTTAAAAAGGGTGCATTCAAGTTTATTACTGCTCAGAACCTTGATTTAAATAAGATACAAGGGAAGAGGAAACTCATAGCACAACACTAATACATAATTAACAAACAGTGGCTACTATAACAAATAAACAACATACAACATACATCATCACCACTCCCAGGAAGTACCAACATCTGAATTCCTTGGCTAGGAGGATTCATGATCACAGCTATTCAGAGTCTTGAGTGGAAGGCATTGCTGGGCAAGCTGTAAAAAAACTTCCTAGCCTGAATCCTCCAAGTCCCTTTCCACTAAGGGTTTTTTATTGGCTGAAAACAAAGAAGGTACTATGTTAAGTATTCTCATTTGATATGTGACTTTTGACACGTAGCAGCCTCCCAGATACAGGATGCTCCATCACAAGAGGCCCACCAAGGAGAATATTTGTTCATTCCTTTAGGGAGATTATATTTACTCCAGGAACTGGCCGCTTTTCTGGGATAAACAGAGATTGCAATAAAGAATACTCACTGATTAATACATAAGAAAGGATGGCCTTCCTTTCTTTATGCTTCCCTGGCATTCTATCAAACAACTATAAGCACATTCTCATGCTCTCAGCAAAAAAAGAAATTACCCAAAAGACATGGCCAAGACTTAAGATTCCTTAATCACTATGATTCCTTATACTACCTGAACAGGGTTCTGAGAGTCAAATTCAGAAACACTACAGGGCTTTCTAAATGTTATTTATTATTACAGAAAAGGCCTCAATCATTCCCATTAAGTGAGGAAGAGTGGAGAATAGAGAAGGAATCTTTGTTATTTGGTGAACTAAGATCGGAAATACAGCCTGCCAGATTCCAGTACCAATGTCATTGTCCCTAGAGTTTCCTGAAGTCATTGCCAGGATACATTCTCTGAGTGGTCAGGTCCACATTTCTTCAGAAACTAATTTTCCCAGTTTGTTAATGTCTGTCCTAAAATGGGGTGCCATGACTGAACATCATATTCTTCTCTATAGAAGCAGCATAGTGCAGTTGGGTAGAACTGACCTGGAAGCCAGAAATATCTGGGTTCAAATCTTGCCTTGGACAAGTCTGTGTGATCCTGGACAAATTATTTAATTCTCAGAGTTTTAGGAAACTCAGAGTCCAACAGGAATTCTTAACCTTTTTTGAGTATCATGGACACCACTGGCAATCTTGTGAAGCCTATGGACTTTTCAGAATAATATCTTGAAACACATAAAATGAAATACATAGGATTATGAAGAAAACCAATTTTATTATGGGTTTCATATATATATATATATATATATATATTCCTTCATACCTATATCATACGCATCTGTCTATCTGCCTGCCTATTAATCTAACTAGCTATCTGTCATCTTGTATGATGACAACCAAAACCTGGGAATGTGAACTGTGACTCTAAGGAGAGTGTCAACTACCTTGAGTAAATGTAAACTGAAAAAGAAATTACAACTATCCCACAAAACAATTTGCCCATGACCCTGGGCTATTCCTGACACTATGTTTTTTTCATTTTGTTCCTATATAACAATACCTGATCTTATCTTGGTACACAGGACCTCGCTGTTACTTTTTCCTGCTGCCACCTAGGACAATAGTCTTTTCTGAGTAAACCCTCCCAATTAATCTATCTAACCCTAATAAAACTTATTAATAACCAAGTTGATGTGAGCCTCTCTTTTTTGATATCTTAGTATTTTCTTAGAGGGTATACCATGCTACATTTGGTATAATCGTGGCAGAACAAATCCATCCCTTTAGAAATCTGTCCATCCATCTATCTCTAATCTTTGTTCTGAATTGTCCTGCATTACTTCAATCTCTTGAACATTTCCATCAGGATTTCATACTAAAACTCTCTAAAATGGAATTGATTATATTTTCCCCAAAATCTATCCCTACTTCAATCAGATTTCATTCTGGGCCTGTGTATAGAAAGAGAAAAATAGTTCAGCAATGGAACAGTTTAGCAGGAGATTGCTTCCAGTTCAGGATTCAGAGTAGAACCAGTTCCCTGAAATGGAAATCACTTTTTGTAAAAGCATAGAGTCCTACTGTAAATTAAACATATCTTTGGAGAGACTGAAACAGGAGCAGACAATGCAGATAGATGAGATCAAAAACACTGAAACAATAAGAGACAATATACCCAGCATGATATATCAACGACAAACAGAAGGAAGAAGAAGTGGAAGAATTGTGGTAAGATTCTTTCATTTTTTATTTTTGTCAATAATTAGAAATATTATCAGAATTAATCATTTACTGAATGTGTTTGATACAATTCACTAGTAAATCTAGCTAGTCTTGTGTTTTTCTTTGAGAGTTCATTTAAACTTGTTCAATTTCTTTTTATCTGAGGTTGGGTTAGATGATAAATTTTCTATTTCTTGTTCTTTTAGTATGGGCATCTTATATTTTTTGTAAAAAATTAGCTATTTCAGCTATCAGTTTAATTAGCATAATTAAGTGAAGTAATTTCTAATCTTTATTTCCTTTCCATTTGTTGAAAAATTCCATTAAATTTAATTAATTTGGGCTTTTTGCCAATGGGTGTCCTTAATCATACCTCTGTTTACAGGTTTTCGATGTCTCCCTATATGTACTTGACACATCCAGAGGAAGTAAATAAATGAAGATTTCCCCATACCATTTTTAAACTGTTGCAGACTACTGCTTTAGAGAGAGAAATGTTAATTTAAACTTATTTACAAAGTGCCATGTTAGTGCTCTGCATGTGGTAGGTAAAAAATTCTACTAACATGGCACTTTGTAAATAAGTTTAAATTAACATTTCTCTCTCTAAAGTGCCATGTAAGTAGAATTTTTTACCTACCACATGCAGAGCACTATGTGGGATACACAGTGTAGGAAATAAAGTTTGTCTTTGCTGTGAAAGAGCACAAAGTCTAATTGAAAAGGTTAAACATATATACATGAAATAGTATTGTATCTATGGTGCTCACACTTTGACAAATCACTGATTCATTATTAGGTGGACAAATCATACATTCATATTACAATGCTACATAGCACCTATAATATATTAGTTGAAAGCTCCCTGAGGACTAGGGCTTTGTTAATTGCTCTCATATCCCTTGAGTCCCTAACAGAGCACTGAATGAATATTACATGCCTTATGTTTAACAAATAAATAAATTACTAAACATCATTCAAAAATGTAATATTTTAAGTAAAAATTTCATACTACAAAAGTTCACAGAGGGAACAAAATATTAAAATCTAGAACTAATCTCATGGAGCAGGGGGATATAGGTGGGAGAGGAAATCTCCTAGAGGTTAATTTTGAGAAGTATCAAATAAGAAGATGGAAATTATTGTAAGCAGAGGAGAAAAAAATGAATAATGGCATAAAAATTAAAGCAAGACAAAACAACAAACCTATCTGTATATATGTGTATTTTTGTGGCTATGAAATGATAGCTCAGAGAATGACTTTTCTAAAGAAAAAGATGAGCTAGGGAGTTATGAGATGAGGTTGGGAAGTCGCGGGGAGTAATGGAGTTGATGGAAAGCCTCAAATTTTAGTACATTAAGCACTTAATGAATTCTATTTGTCAATGAATGGTAAGAATGTTATTCTTTAGGGAATATTTAGGGAAATACAAATATTTTCTAAGTTCAAATATAAATTTTCTGAGTCCACAGAGTAATGGTTATAAAATTTCTTCCCAGATTTCAGACTTCCTCCACTCATGTGATTCAGAAGCATGAGTACATGCATTAGTTGGTACAACATCAGGGATACATGGTTTTCATACATGCATAGCAATTATATGCAAAGGACTTTTAACACTGGCACATATTCATATAGAGAAGAGCCAAAGAACTATTTTGTACACAAAATATTAATATTATTCAAATAGCTAAGTCTCTAAGTAATATCAGCAATCTCAAACAAATTACAAGAAATGACTATAATATAATTTCTTAATATAACTGAAATTAAATTGCCTAAAAAGAACAGAGGTGTGTGTGGATGTGTGTGTGTGTGTGTGTGTGTGTGTGTGTGTGTGGTGTGTGTGTGTGTGTATTAATGGAGACTAATTCCAGAAATGTAATTACATGCTAAGAGACATAATTGGAAAATTGGAAAAGAGTTGCCTTGGATTGTGGCTATTTGGGGGAAGGTGGGGATCTTTGTGTTTTTAGTGGTCAGCACATAACAGGTGCTTAAAACATACTTCTTGGTGACTTGACAGCTGTCATATAAACTAGTAAAATGAATATAATTCATGCATGCTTTCTAAAATCAAACTATTTTTCCTCATAGGTGGAAATTGCCTTCCTTCACTTTCTTGAAATAGAAAAGCATCATGGAGTTAACTGTCCTTGGAATCAGAAAACTTAGGTTCAGGTTTCACATCTAACACATAATGGTTGTGTAACTCTAGATAAAACATTTACTCTCTGTGTTCTTTGACAACTCTAGGATCATAAGTTGCACAGCAAGTGCCAGTATCCATTTATAATTCCCTCATTAATGGAATCACAGATCTTGACCAGAAATATACATTACATATGCATATTTAAATTTGGGGGTGCTTATGGGGAGGAGTAGGGGGAAGAGAAAACAGAATTTGCTTTTTTATTAAGATAGGCATGATGCTAATCCTTTACAATCAAAAGGATATAATGATCAAATGAAGCATGGGTAGTAAAGTGTATAATGGAGAAAGCAATGGATACAAAATCAGGAGAGAGAGGTCCATTATCTTCCTTGCCCATTCCTTATTGTGCCTTTCTGGATCTCACCTGTCTACCCAGATTCTGAACTAAGCATTTGCTTCTTTTATGTGCTCTGATTCTAGGGACTGACCTGATTTTTATTTCTAATTCCAGTTTAGTAGCCTTGCCTTTTCACCTAGGCATGTAAATGATGTAGTAGATAGAGTGCAAAAAATAAATCAAGAAGCCCTATGTTCAATCCCTGTCTTATACCCTATTAGCTCTATGACCCTGAGCAAGTTATTTAATCTATTTGTCTCAGTTTCCTGATCTGTAAAATAAAGATAATAATAGTACCCACCTCCCTGGTTGTTGCAAGGATAAAATAATCTATTTGTAAAGTGCTTTGCCAATCTCAAAATGTTATTTAAGTGTTATTATTATTGTTATAATATTATTTTTCTCTCTCTATTCCCTGCCAGGTTATGTATCTATCTAGGACATTCAATCATTCCTTTAACAAATTTTTATAGAGCAATTAATATATGTAAGGCATCATGGCAGGCATAGTCCTTTCCCACATGCAGTTGTTAATTTAGCATGAATTAGAAATATACAAAAAAAGTAAATGTAGAATGTAAAAGAGCAAGAAGAGAGAAAAAGAATTCTGCTTCCTTTGGTCATATGGCATAATCCTGATAAGTCCATTGTGGGTCTTTTTAAATGTTCACTTAATATCAGAGGTATGGCTAAATGAATTTTACAATGAAGATGAAAGTTAAGTAAATAACTAATATTTCTTGAGTACCTTTTGGAAGGATGACATCCCATTGAGTAATTCACCATGGACAGAAAATAATATCAGTAACCTTAGAAAATGAAGGACACAAAACAACAATGAAATTTCTTCTTGATGTTAAAAAGTTATAGATCTAAAGGGAGAGAAATCTAAACTTATCTTTATTAATGCATGGGAAAATTCTTAATAATACTCTGTAATCAGTTATATAAAATATATTACATGCAAAATAGTGTGACAGGCTGATTAATGCCATAGCTTACAAATAATTTGTTAAGTGGTTGGGGGTAATTATTTTGTCCTAAAACCTCTTTCTCATAATATTTAAATGTTAAAATATTCATCTAATTATTGAAAGATAATTTTGGAGATGTAAATTTTACAAACATGCAACTACTTTTGGTGAGCTCAGAATAATATACCACATGCAACATAGTACCAAATAATTTTCATAGAGATCTAGGTAAGGAGATACAGATAATGCTTGTCTATTATAGGATTCCACTCATGCAGCTTCAAGAAAGTATGAAAGTATTATAGGACATGGATGAGAGAATTAAATACATAAAATTGTACATTTACTGACAAAGGCTTAATTCTCCTTACAATGAATGTCATCATTATTGTTATTACAAAGTAGAGCCATTCACCACCAGGAACACAACTTGGACATTTTACTGCAAATTATTGGTGCCATGTGATTCAAAATAAATATAAAATTGCATTTCACACACTTTTTTTTAAAGGGACATCTATTATTTGTGAAGCCAAATCATTTCATTCAAGACAAGATTTTAATTGATAGAAAAATTAAAATAATTTTGAGATATAACTTTTTGGGGTTTAAAATTGGCAAAAAAAAAAAGATAATTCTTTAGTCTTTCATAAAATAAAGGCATAGATTTCAGCATTTCCTGAGTTTTTTTTGGAGGCATTCCACAGAGGAAAGATACTTTTGATGTTAGCTATACATTCTTTAAAAATTACTAGATAACCCATATACCTAGATTTCTTCAAACTTCATTTATGAGTTTTCTCAATCTATTTCAAGCTCTGAATTGCATGACCTAATTAGTTTGGGAAATGATAGTCTGTGTGATAGTAAAACATCTGTGAATTTGGTGGGAGGAATAAATAGGCAGTCAAACAGAGCTTGACAAAACAACTTTTAGATTACGTCTTTCACTTTTCAAGTTAATAGTGCTATGTCAGCAGAATTGGCCTAGAAAATTGGAAACATATTAACTGTGTTTTGGAGCTAAAATTCGTTAATTCAACTTATCTTCCTCTATGTCTCAAGCTAAAATACCACCATCTGCAAGAAGCCTCTTCACATTCTACATTTCCCCTTAAGGCTCTAAGATTATTTCTTAAAATATCTTGTTTATATCCTATTTTACATGATTGTTTCTATTTCATCTAACCTATTAGAGAATAAGCTCCTTAAGGGCAGGGAATGTTTTTGATTTTCTTTGTAATTTCTATTGCTTGAGCTAACAAAACTAAAATGCTAAATAGTTTTAGAAAGAAATTTATTAGGTTATTTGGCATAGAGGGATAGCCAGAAGTAAGGTGATTTCCCTTCACAAGTCTTTGTGAGGTTTCATTATATAGAAATCAGACAAGGGCATAAGAACATTTGCCTGATTGACCCCATGGAAACAGTAGGTAAGTCTCTAAAAGAAGGACAATTTGAATGTATACCAGCAGATAATTCAATCTATTGTGGGAAACCCAAAACACAAGTTTTGGTCATGAGCCCAAAATAAGTACTGGTTGAGACCTAAGAATTCTTTACAACCATCTAGCCTCCTTGGAGTATCTCTGAGGTCAACCTATCTTTGACACTTAAGCTTTTTGGGTTTAGACAATTTTCTAGCTGCATAAAGCTAAGTTCAAACAATATTAATAAATGATCAGTAATGATCCCTACTCAGTGTTCAATACACTGCCTGGCATAGTGTTGATGCTTAATGAATACTTACTGACTTGATAACTAAAAACTTATTATTGGGTAAGGCATTGTACTAGGCAGTGAAGATTCAAAGACAAAATGGAAATGGAAATGGAAAAAAATGACAATGAAAACCATATTTTAGCATGTGTACGCATTAAAAGTGGTAAAGTGGAAAGAGATTTTAAGTTTGGAGTCAAAACTGTGTTTTGAATAATAACTCGTGTTATCCTGGTTAAAGTCACTCAGCCATTTTGGACCTGTTTTCCATCAGTAAGGTAGAAATGATTTTATTCACAGACAATGAGAAAAGAATAGAATATTCTGGATAGAAGCAGGGAGAACCATGCAGTACCATAGCACATTACTCTGAGTGGCTAGTTTCCTTTCTTTTTTAATACTGAAAAGGTAACTGTGGCATAGTCAGCAAAAGCAGATCTATCAAATGACATTCTTGGCCATGAAGGGCCACCTCAAAAAAAGGAAAAATAACTACTAGTTTTCTCTTTGGAGGTTGGACTGAATAACTTCTAGAGGCTCCTTCACTCTTTAAATCTATGATCCTATAACTAACTGCATTTACATTAATGTAAGCTGCTCATTAGCATTTGTGAAAAAAATTTTTGTATATAGGCCTAACCATTATGGACAAATTGACCAGATTTTAATTTGGTGCTAGAGAATCAAAGTATTAAATGAAAATTTAAAGGTGCACCTGTATCCTATAACATCTGAATTTCTGACATCTACATAGAGTTTACTATGCTATCATCTACAGCCTGCGTAATATACAGAGAATCATTTAAAAAATTACTTGCATTCCCTAAAATGTGCTAATTCTGACCCCAAATTGTCAGTCAGAGTAAAAGAAAGGTATATTGATTTGCCTGTTTTGACTGTTTCATAGCAAAAAGCACTGCAATTCACTAACAACCCTGTGCTTTCAAGTGTAAAACAGGTGCCTTTGGGGATCATTTTTCTTTCATAATTACTGAACTCCGACTGAGGACTTATTAGGTGGAACATACTAATAAGTTGTAATTAGTAACTTCTTCAAAGTGCTGTGTATATTTCATTTAGGTGGGATTAAGAAAAGACATACAAGACACATATCTCATTTATAGTGCTGTTCCATGGGGACTGACATCAGTGGGGCAAATCCTTCTTAGGGCTGTGGAATGTCATATCAGCAGATGCTAATTATAAGACATGAAGAATATAATTACTATTAAATACCTCACTTCCCCTGAACAGAATATATTCTAATAAATGGTACAAATAACTTCTCACAAAAATGTATAATAAACATCTTAGTTGTCTTCAGCTAAGTCTTATAAAGGGCTAATATTTCATCATAGAGCCTCATAAAACAAACATTAAATTATTCATTATTAAGAATAAATAATAACAGGACAAAAATAGCATGGTGTAATGCAGAGGTGGTAGACAAAGAAATGCAAACCAGTGTTTTTGCCCAAGTAGGATCACAAAGCATCATACATGACAGAAAAAAAAAAAGGGCAATAGTGTCAAACTCAAATAGAAATGGATCTCTATGGCCACATATTGACTTAGAAAACGACAAACTAACACTATGTTTTATTGTATTTTTGATTTACTTAAATATTTTTCAATTACATTTTAATCTGGAATTTTGCTTCAGCATGCCTTTAGGGCCTGTGAGTTTAACACTTCTACTACAGCAGAACCAATGAGCTGAATTTGAATTTTGAAGATCTGGTTTTCAATTTCACCTCTGTACATTAGTAACTGTATGACCCTGGACAATTAATTTTTTTGAACCTCAAGTTTCTTCACCCAAAAAGTGGAGCTATTTATAGCACCAAACTTTTTAGGTTCTTAGATGTAAAATATGTCTAAGTTCTTTGCCAAACTTAAACTACTATATAAAATATAAGCTACTACATGGCTCACTAAAATCTTCTTCAGTCTAATTGGTTTGGACAAGGGAACTCTTTAAAAAAAAGTTGAAATGAATTTACTTAAATGTAAATAGCTATAAAGCAGGTTTAATAGGTCCTTACTGATATGTAATAAATTTACAAAAATAATTTAAAAGAATATTTTGCCATTATTAAACATTAAAATTTTAAAATAGTATACCTATTTTTCTACACCCTCTCTAGTATTTTTTTTCTGTCATGTTAGCCAATAAAGCAACGGGTTATTAACCTGAGATCTGTGAACTTGATTAAAAAGAAAACACAACTATTTTTGTAATCTGGTGTATTTTATTTTGTGCATTTAAATACATTTGAGAAGGATCTATAGATTTCACTAGACTGCCAAAAGGGCTTTTGGATGAGAGGAATAGAGGGTGCTTCACCTGTTTCTATTTGGTGCTTGTAAGAACCTTATGTCTTATGTAGATAGCACCTGGGCAGATGGCACAGTAGATAGTGCTGGGCTTGGAGTGAGGAAGTTATTTCTTGGTAGTTTTTCAGTTATGTCTGATCCTTTGTGACCTCATTTGGGGTTTTCTTGGCAAAGATAATGGAGTAGTTTGCCATTTCCGTCTCCAGTTCATTTGGGATGAGGAAACTGAGGCAAACAGGATTAAGTGATTTGTGCAAGGATACACAGGCAGTAAATGAGCCCACACTTGAATTCAGGTCTTCCTGACTCCAGACTTCGAACTTTCTACTGGGACACAAGTTCAAATGTGACCTCTGATACTCCTTTAGCTGTGTAACTTTAAGCAGGTCACTTCAGTCTATTTGTCGGTTTCCTCATCTATAACTGATGAGGACTGAACAACAGAAATTGTTCAAATAACTGAACAACAATAATAAAAATAGAGCACCTAGAATTTAGGTGTAGCTTTTGCTAAAAACAAAACAAAAAAAAAAAACAAAAAAACCCAAGAAACTCTAAGGTAGAGAAATAGTTGTTCTGCTCTAAACAATTTAGAAGTGAATTTGCCTTTTTATGCAGAACAATTTAATTTATTTTGGCAGCATTTACATGCATAACTCATTATTTGGATTTGTCTTAATTTGCTTATTAAATCAAGCAGCGGGCAATTTCAAATATGGGATTGATTGGTCACTGTAGAATATGACACTTTTACTCATTTCCCATATGAAATGGGGTTGGATGCATGCATGTATCCTTGGGGAATATTCATGGGAATGAGTTTATTTATGGTAGACTTGGGAATTCCCTGACAACTTCTGGGGACTATAGAGACATGGTGACTCATGTGACTATGAAGGGCATGCTCCTTGAGATAAAGAAGATATTCTCTTTTTGATCAGAAAGAGCTGATAACTCAAGTTATCTTTAAAAGTGAGTTACTCTCTTCCTGTTCTAAAGAGTATAAGGAAAGGAAATCTCATTCTTCAGGAATCTGGGGCTCTGAAAGCAATGAATGAACTAAAGAATGAGGGAAAAAAAGATTTCAACTGACCCTTTTTTTAGTTGGTTAGTATGGACTACTAACTGTTTGAACTATATGGCATCATTCAGAGAAAATAGGATCCTTAGAAGAGAAAATTGGAGAATACAGTGCCCTACTCCCTTGCATTCCTATGTTGCTAGACATAGCATTGTTATTTTCCAGTTATTCATGAAGTCCTGTCCTTTTCGATCCTGATTATATTTTATTAATTTCTTAGCAAAGATGATATCTATTTAAAAAGATGAAATCTTATCTATCCATGTGAAAGGTATCCTTGTCAAAATAACTAAATCTAGAAGATACACCTTTATTTTAATGAGTTTTCCATCACTTAGAACATTTTAAAAGGGAACAATACTTATTGAAAGGAAAAGCTTCTCTTCTAAAATCTATAAAATTATAATTACCCTGTGTGTTACATCACACAGATCTATGTCAATGTGTCCTGGGGGGAGGGGACATCTATAAACAAAGCACATTAAGAATATTAAATTGGCCTGAAAGGTAACCATGATTTTATACACTGAATATGGGAAATATAATAAGGATGATGCAGGGATATGATGGAGCCAGCTTCAACAACTTGAGAGCCAATTATTAAATTTTTAGTGAGAGCATTTATCTTTGAAACTGGCAAATACTAAAAATGAATGCTATTGTTTTATTGATTAGACTCAAGAAAGTGATGGATAAAATGTTAATAATGTAGGTTAAATTTAAACTTTGGTATGTAGTTTCAGAGAGCTAGCACCCCTGGCAATGAACTATAATTGCATGAGCACGGAGAATACCATCCCGTTAAGTTTCTGATTTAGAAAATGTCTTAGTGAGGTGTCTAACAGTTACCTTAAATGATTTACCCAGGGTTACATAACTATTAAGGGCCTGGGGTGGGAAGTCAGGTTTTCTTGACTCTAAATCCAAGACTAGAAATTAAACATTTTCACTCTGCTAAGGTAGGAAATACTGAGGTAGAAAATGTTTAATAAAGTGGGCAAGAATACAACTTCAGGTATAGGATTATCATGGCACGGTATGAGTTTTATTGATAATAAAACTATCAAGACACACATAGCATTTTTTAAATGTTTATTTTTTAAAAGTTTATTTTTAATAACAATTTGGCATTTACTAAAATAAATCATTTTCATCAATTTTACTGAATACTTTTTGAGCAAAAACATGATCTTACTTTGGTAGAGAAACATAAATCACAGATAACTGGGTATTTTTCATTTCAGTATAACCAATTACTTATTATTCAGATGTCAATTATGATTTGTCCTTGACACTACTGTTTATTTCTTCTCAAACAAAGAAGAAAATCAGAACAAGATAAATTCAATGAATTACTTGGAAATTATAGTATATGACATATTGGGAAGAATATCTAAATTTTTGGTGAACAATTTTTTTTGATCATATGTTGATTTTATTTACCAATTTATCATTAAAATGGAAAAAAAAATTCAAGATAAAAAAAGAGGAGTAATGGCCACAAAACAGAATATCATTAGCACATCTGTCAATCGTATGGTGGCAAACCAAACAATTCTGGCTTAAAGTCCTCCAGTGATTTCAGCACCAAGGTTGCCTTTCTTGTAAGTTCTGGGTTTAATTGTTCATCTGGAACCATAACCACCTGCATACCAGCGGCAAGTGCTGCTTCAACTCCATTTGGAGCATCTTCAAACACGAGGCACTGTGGTGAAAAGAATCAGAACAGAAAGACAAGTTTCTAAGTCATTTTATGTAATGAGACATTTAAACTCAGTTTTTATCATCATCATTAACATCAACATCACTATCATCTTTATAATCATCACCAACATCATCATAATTACCAACATCATCATGATGATCATTATTCTGCAAAAATAGACAGGAAAAACAACTGGCAATGGTCTTAAGAATTAATAAATATTGTTGTCTGACCAGTAAACAAGTTTCCAAGTTGCTATTGGGTCTCCAAACTCATACTTGAGTGAAGTGCTGGTAAGAACAAGCATGACTGAAATTCTGTTTAGCTGGTTTTAGGCCATGTTGGCAGTTCTTAAGTCAAAAAACCTATTATATTAAAAAAAACCAAAAAACAAAAATCTGTTCATCAATAATTGAACATTACAGGCAGGGGAGGAAATGATGAAAATTTCATGTGTCAAAAATACAGAATATTTTCAGGGCTGTTAATGTTTTATGCACTATAGTTTGAAAATTAAATGGTTAGGGTATTTTTGTTTAAAAATTGATTTGCTTGTGTGCCAGTATTATACAACAAAAATCTCATTAACACAAAAATTCAGTGCCTACGTACAGCATCTGTTTTGGTTTATCATGTAAATCCATTTTATTATCAGGATTACTGACACAAAGGAATTTAAAAACTCCTGTGCTCTCTTCATTTAGAAATTCATATTTAAAATAATACTATTTTCATCATCAAGCTAGTAAATATTCTGCTAGGTAAATGTTTCTGTGAGTTTCTGATTAAGACATACTTAAAATAGGAAATTGGCTACCGTCTATTATTTTGTAGGCAAAATAAATGGTTTACAATGAAATCTATTTTTCTTTTTTTAAATAATATTTTATTTTTCCAAATATATGCAAAGATAGTTTTCAACATTCACCTTTGCAAAGTCTTGTAATTCCAATTTTTTTTCCCTCTATAGCCCCCTCTCAAGATTGCAAGCAATCTAGAAAGTAAATGTCATGATCCAGTGTACCATCCCTGACACCTTAGTAAATGCTGTGCTTTTCTGGGTCTGATCAATAAAATAGACATAGAACTTAGCTATCTCAAAAGGAAATGGTAAAGGAAAATTTTTTCTAAATCTAAAAGCACTATATAAATGTCAGCTAGACTGACTTTTGTTGTTCATTCATTTAGTCATCTCTTAAGTCTTCATGATCCCATAGACTATACTGTTTATGGGGTTTTCTTAGTAAAGATATGGTTTGTCATTTCCCTCTCCAGTAGATTAAGGCAAAGAGAGGTTAAGTGACGTGCCCAAGATCACACAGCTACTAAGTGTGTGAGGTCATATTTGAACTCAAGGTTTCCAGACTCTAGGACCAATGCTCTAATGACTGAGCCACCTGGCTGCCTCCTAGATTGACAAAATCCTTATAAATAAAAGAGAATTCTTTGACCAATATTAACGGTAAAGTTTTTTTCCAGTTTTATCTCTTCTTGTCTCTCCATTTCTACCCACAAATTCAGTGAATGAAAATTTGTGAAATCATGCTTCTCACCTACTCCTTCCTATTAGCTTCCACTTACCCAAATATCTTCTAATAAGCATCTCAAGAAATATATGAACAAACAACAGTAAAGTCTAGGTATTATCTCAAATGCTCTGTTCTTTCTCCCAATATCTAATCTCTATTGCCAAGAGGTGTGTATACACACACACCAGAGATACTGAGAGAGAGAGAGAGCCTTTTATTCCTCAACATTGCCACCACTCTAGTAAAGACCCTGATCATTTCATATCTGGACTATGACATTAGTCTGTTTAGTTGGACTTCTTGCTTCAAGTTTTTCCCCATTTCAGTCCATCTTTCATTCAGATATCAAAGTGAAGCACATGTCTGACCATATTACACTGGTCTTCCCTTTCCCCTTTTTATAAACTCCAGGAGCTCCCCTATAATCTTTAATATCAAATATAAAGTTTTCTTTTTTGGAGTTCATTGCTTTTCATTACCTGGCTTCCTCATATCTTTTTTATCCTTTATAACTTACCCTTTTCCCTGCCCTTCTCTAGATCCTGCTCACTAAATCCTTAGGGAAACTCTATTCTCTCTTTCCTTCTCTAGTTTCCTGATCTCCTTTTCTTCTCTCATCTCTGATTCCCCTTCATGCCCATGTTTATAACCTCTGATTATATTTACTGATTATATCCAATTTATCCTATTACAAAGTTGCTGACATGTTGTCTCCCCTATAAGACTGTGACCTCCTTAAGAGAAGAAACTATTGTTTGTAATGCTATCACTTAACACAGGACCTAATTCACTGTAAGTATACTGGCTGACTGGCTGGACCTGGAAATTACACTGGGAATTAATGGTGAGGGGGTGAAAGGAGCATCAGAATTGGATTAAAAGAATGAAATTCTAATCCCAGGACTGTCAATAAGCTGTATGACTCTTGGACATGCTACTTAATACTCTCTGAGTTTTAGTTTCTATGTACAAGGAAACCAAATTATCCTGAGACCAGCTGTAGTTAAAAACAAAAGGAATAGAGGCAGCTAGGTAGCATAGTGGATAGAACACCAGTCCTGAAGTCTGGAGGACCTGAGTCTAAATTTGGTCTCAGACACTTACACTTTCTAGCTGTGAGACTCTGGGCAAGTCACTTAACCCCAAATGCCTGGGATGTGTGTAAAAGAAATATTAAAAAAGTTTTAAAAGTAAAATATATATGTCAGACTTTTATAGTGCTCTATTGTTAACTGTAAGAACACTGGAAAGACCACTAGGATTTCTGAGTGATACACTATATAAATAAATGGTAATGGCAATTTAGTTAAAGTCAGAAAAAAAAGAAAAAGCTAAACATTGCTAAATATGAAAGAAATCTATGTTGGAAATGATATAATTTAAAGGTATTTTAGGGTCTAGTTCTCAAGTTATATCAAAAGGGGGAATATTCCAAAAGTTTACATGAGACCACAATCAGTACTTACATATTTCAACCTACTTCCACAAAAGCATCTAGCATTAGCAAAAAATTTATTTGTCTGCTTTCTGATCTCTATCAAATGTAAGAAAATTATGTTATAGTTAGAAAGCACCTTTAAAAAGATGACAAAGGAAGATTGTTTTACACACAATTTTCTACATTAGATCAAATCTTGATGCTCACACCACTGTCTGAGAGATCCCAAAATGTTTGTTATTTATTGATTTCAAGGAAGGTAGATGAAGTTCAGTTGGAGAATACTAGGAAAACAGTTCAACACTAAAGATGTAAAGCTGAGGATTGTTGCAAAGGTACATCTCTTTAGTATCATGATTCTCCATTTGACACTATATAACAGAGTCATGGAATACCACAATCTCAGAAAAATTAAAATTACACATACCTGCAAGGGTAATTAAAAAGCATGTGAGCATGATCTAATTCTAGGTAGGGGCTTACAAAGCACTTACTACCAGTGCTTCATTTTTCTCTTTTGTAAAAAGAAGACACTATGTTAGATGGATCTAAAATCCTTCCTGTCAAAATCTATAATCCTAAGTAGGCTATATAATATTACTGTAAAAAAAACGCGGCAAATATAAGTAGAATAAAGTGCCATTTATCAAGGATTGATAAAATTGTATTTACATAGTGAGAATAAGAAAACGACAGGCTGAATAGCACATTGGTGTCACTAAGTGCTAAAGGATAAGCTTTTATTAAGTGCCTAATATGAACTAGGCACTCAGTCAAGCACTAGGGACTCAAAGAAAAGCAAAAGTCAGTCCCAGCTCTCAAGGAGCTCACAATCTCATATGGAAGATAGCACCTAGAAACAAGATACATATAAATATATAAATGAAATAGAGATGTTCTTAGAGGGAAAGCATCAGCATTTATTAAGGGAGATCAGAAAAATCTTTTTTCAGAAGGTGGGATTTTAACTGGAGTCTAAAGGAAGTCAGGCAACCAGTAAAAAGAAATGAAGAGGAAACTGCATGGGTGACAGTGAAAATTCATGGAGCCTGGAGATGGAGTATTGTGCTTGTTACTGGATAATGAACAAGGAAAGGAATAAGGTGTAAAAAGACTGGAAAAGTTGGAAGGGGTCAGGTTATAAAGGGCTATCAAAGCTAAACAGAGTAAGTCTTCTGGAACATTTGAATAGACTCTTTATGGGAGATTTATAAAAAAAATCACACTGGATATGAAGTTAAGGAGAGGATGAGATTTGCATTCAAAGATAGTATGTAAATATGAAAAAATTAGAGATACTACAATCAGCCCTTTGAAATCATGATGTGCTTAAAGCAGACTGGTTTTAATCAGATCTTCCTACTTATTTCCAGTGTTTGTCAAAGATGTCTCTTGGTTCTTACATTTTTATCAAATTTTACTTTTGAAAAACCAGCCATTTCTCATAGTCTGTTGAAGAATTCTGATTTCCATCTGTGACAGTTTTTGAAAAGATTTTATTTTTCCCCTACATGTTTATTCTGGTTTGCTAAGTTATCAGAGACAATTTTGATTAAAAAAAAATGATGAATCTTCTTTTCAGTCTTTTGACACTGTGAACAGGTTGTAAAGATTTGTGGTTGCTAGGCAGTTAGTTTTCTAAAATAAAAACCAAAAAGATCATCTATACAATTATATACATATGAAAGAGCTCTGGAAATGATGCTTATATATTATACAGCCCATCCATAAATGGGTCAAATTAGTTAAGTGGTTAATGTAATTAATAATAACTATAGCATTTATATAGCACTTACGGATACAGAGTTAAATATTATCTCATTTTTCACAGCAAAAGTAGGTGTTGCTATTATCTCTATTTTATAAATGAGCAAATTGGGATAGAGAAAAGTTACTTGATTTGGCCAGAATTACATTGCTAACACGTCTGAAGAAGGATTCAAACTCAGGTTTTCCTTACTCTAAGACCAAAGTTGTAAATATACCGTGTTACCTAGATTCCTAATTAGAAAACAATCCCACTTCTCAATCCTGATAATTACATGGGAGATTTTCCTTACTTCTAATTAATTCTGTTAAAAGGTCACAAGAAGTAGAAAGTATCAACAATTTAAAATAGTCCAAAAAAGTATCAAAACCATATACAAAAGACACAATTGAAACATTTTGCATTGCTTGTTATTCCTTGGGGAAATTTCCACTTTTTTCTCATGTCATATACGTATATCATGTATATAAGCTTATGTTTACATTATTCTTTGCAATTTTGGGGGTTTGTTTTAAATGCTTAAGACTTCAAAATCAAGGAGTATGAAATATCTTAGCTCATGCATAATTCAAGGTCAAAGGAGGCAATATGAAAGTGCTTTTAAAAACATAAAGCTCTAAATCAATTCAACATTGTTTGAATTACAGTTTAAATATGTTTGGGATTCCAAGTTTCAGTGTAAGGAATCACAAAAGGCAATAGGACATAGTCAGCAGAAATATAAATAAAATAAACTAGATTTATTGAGGAAAAAAGCTTATAAAAAGAAGCAGTCAAGGTAAATGGAAACTGGTCAGGTATGCTCTGGACATGTGGAAAAGGCACCCAAACTAGTAAGTTTGATAGGTTTAGGATTATTGTTTGCACCTAACAGGGCCAGATATTGGGAAGGGAGAGGAACTGGGAAGCTTACTCTAGGGACTAGTACAGATTCATGCTGGAGAGAAATAGTTGAATTGATAACTAATTGATATTCAAACTCTGGTCCCTGCAGTAGAGGGGAGAGGGAAAAGGGACAAGGAAGATTGGGCAGAAGATGTTTTAGATCACTGCTGTAGACTTTACTTTAAAAGGGTATCATAATTTCATTATCTGTCCTCCCCTTTTGAACTTATTAATAAAACTGCCAAAGGCACTACTACCTTCTCAATTATCCATACCTGCAATTTTGTATGATTCTCCACACTTTTACTCTCACTTATCCCATAAATCCAATTAGTTGCTTGTCATTTTTATCTATATAGCATTTCTTTTCTACAACCCATCTACTACCTACTTTTGTTCATTCAGACCCTCACCAATTTTTTTTTTTTTGGCCTGGACAACTGTAATAACTGTCTATTTGATTTCCTTGCCTCAAGTCTCACTATGTCATCTCCCTACTCAATAAACTTAAGTGGCTCTCTATTAACTCAAGAATCAAATATCAACTCCTTTTTAGCACTGTGTTAATCTCTGTGACTCTCCACACCTAAACTTCTTTCCCTGGTCATAATTCTGCTAAATGTTATTTCCTTGCTTAGAATGTAAGCTCTCTGAGAACAAGGATAGCCTCCCTGTATTTGTATTCCCAGTCTTTAGTACCATGATTGGCACAAAGTACATGCTTTATCTTTTATTTACTCATTCAAAGCTCTTTATAATAAGGTTCCTTCCCAGTTTCCTGATCTTCTTATATATTACTCTTCTCCATGTATTCTATATTACAAATGAAAGGTCTACTTGCAGTTCCTCATACAGGATGCTTTACCTTCCATCTCAGTATCTCTGTACTAGTTGGCTATTTCCCTAGATTTGAAATATATTTCACACTCACTCTCAACTTTTAAGAATCTTTCTTCCTTCTATAGCCAGGCAAAATGTCACCTTCTACAGCAGACAGGTACCCCCAGATGCTATTACCTTCTCTCTGACATTACATTTCATCTACTCTATAAATTTCTTGTATGTATGTGTCTATCAAGTCCTCAGTAGATTAAGCTCTTTAAGGCAAGATTTGATGTTGTTTTTGGGAGTTTTTTTGGTATCTTTTACTTAGTGCCTGGAATGCTATAGGCAAAATAAATGCTTGCTGATTTGTGTGCTCACTGCTTAGCACAGTGCATTACACATAGGAGGAGTTTAATGTTTTGTTTTTTCAAAATGTCGAACTTCCAAATATTATTTGTTCTTCCTTATTGTTAGTATTGACTATTTTGCATTCATTTGCATTAACATACTTATATGCAAAAATATAATTTGTTTTAATATATTTCCCTATTTTAAATTTTCTTAAGTAATTCAGAAACTTGCTTGGGGCAAATAGGAGGCAATGGGGACATTTACTGAATTGCTGAATGAAGCTTCCTGGCTTTAAATAGTCACTCTACGAAATTTTCAGAATAGACAATTCTTATGTATAGCACTAAGTAGACTATATGGTAAAATATGGTCAGTGTAATTTACTTCCAAATAGTATTGATTGCTCCTTATTGCAGTTTTCTAATATTAGTAACTAGCACAATAAAAGCTAATTTAATTAATATTGATCAGGAGCCTAATGGGTAAAAAGAGGGACTTTGCTACCAAGAAAAAAATTAAATAGTCCCTGCTTTCAAGGTGCTTACAGTCTATGGGGAGAAGATAGATTATACACAGACCAGTAAGTAAAAAGTAATTTACGGAGGGGAATATACTAATGAGTGAAGGAATGAAGAAGTACCACTGAGAAGATGACTCATGAGTTGGACCATGACGGAATAATAGTAGTAACAACAATAATAAACACAGCTAACATTTTCATACTGCTTACTATTTGAAAATTTCTATGAGGTGAAGTTAAATAAACAGGGAAAGGCTTCAGAAATGCTAAGAGGCATGATCTGGAATGTCAAGAACAGGAAATGGTTAACAGTCTACTAGGATGGAACATAACATGCAAGTGGAAAATTTTAGAGTATAATAATCTGATCACAATAAAAAACTAATTTCTATGTGATGCTTGTTACATTTAGAGAAATTATTAATGGCACAACAGTTAGTGAAACTGGGTTGCCTATGATTTGAAATATATATATATATATATATATTTAAAACACTGCCATTGGAGCAGCTATCTGGTGCAGTGGATAGAGCACAGCCCTGAAATCAGGAGGACCTCAGTTCAAATTTGACCTCAGATACTTAACACTTCTTAGTTGTGTTGATCTGAATGCCATTTATAAGAATACCATTATTAAAAAAAAGAATACCATTATAATTTATTCTTATGAGTTGATCTGAAAAAAAAGTTGGGCTACTATAAACAGCTTCAAATTTAAAGTGTATTTCATCATTTTTATTATAATATCCTATATTTTGGTTGAAAATTTTGCTTTCCAAATTACAGATGTGACATGATTTCAAACAAAAAATTTACTAACCAATTCATTATTTATTTGTCTAACACAAGTTTATTAAACATTAGTCAATACCCAACAATTCTTTTGATTGTCAATTTGTTTACAAATAAACCAACCTACAATACTAAAGTGAATTGGTTGTCTTGGCATTATTCATTTTTTAAATTAAAAGCATATTAATACATTTTGAATCATGAAAATTTCTTTCAGTATCTTTCCCTTTCCTCCAGGAAATCTTCTAAATATATATTTCAGGCATCATGGTAAATGTTAGCAATGCAAAGAAAGACAAAACAGTCCCTACTCTCCATAAGTTCATAATCTAATAGCTGAGAAATTATAAAAGCAATAATTTACAAATAGAATATAAACAAGATAAACTGAAGCTAACTAATGGCAGTGGAGCAAAAGGAGGCCAGTGTCATTGGATGGTGGGAGTAAGGTATGATAAGACTGAAAAGGAAGGAAGGGACAAGGTTATGAAAGATTTTGAATTCCAGAGAACTATGTATTTGATCCTCAAAAGAAAGGGAGCCACTGGAGTTTGTTTACTGGAAGTTAGATGTCAGACTTATGACTTCAGGAAAATGTTAAGGACTATACCTAAATGTGAAGGGGCAGGTTAATTGTCCACAAGTCCCCAAAACTGTGAATCATAACACACTTGAAGGAATTGGAAATCAGCCTTTACTGACACAGATGTTGCTTGTGAATTGGGAATGAAATAAATCAGAGGTAAGAGGGAAGAAAGAGGTCAGGGAATGCAACTGCCTCTCAGTCTCCTTATAATGTTATCATCCTCTCACATTCTGCTGATCAGAATTAGATCCCCAGCAGCCACTAACAGGTTGCACCTGTAACAGGAAAAACACATTGTCAGCTATCTGGAGGATGGACCAGAATGTGTAGAACCTTGAGTAAGGGAAAGTAACCAGAAGATTATTATAATAGTCCAGGAATTAAGTCATAAGGAGCTGCATAAGAGTGTGTTTGTGTCCAGAGGAAAGAAGAGTGTTTATGTGAGAGATATTATAAACGTGAAATTAATAGGATTTGGCAACTGATTAATTGTAAGAGAGAGACAGTAAGGAATTGAAGATGATCCCTAAGTTGTGAGCCTGAGCAACTGTAGTTATCTCCTCTACAGTAATAGAAAAATTAGAAAGAGACATAGAAGTAAGATAATTGTTTTAGATATGTTGAGTTTGAGATGTCCAATAATAAGTGAGAGGTACTGGAGATTAGGATGAACGTCCTAACAATCAACAAAGAGAAGATAACTGAATCCATGGGAGTTAGTTACTATTAGGAAAATGTTTCTTTTATTATTTGTATTTATCTTAACATTAAATTCTGTCATTAAAAAAATCTGCAAAAGTCACTTCTGATTGATTAATTTTAGAAATAATCATCAAAGTGGATATAGTGAAATGGTACATTAGTTATAGATCTAGACTTGGGAGTCAGGGAACTGGAGTTCAAATCTAACCTTAGACAACTGAATGAATAAAACATTTATAAAGTATTTGCTATGAATTAAGCACTGTGCTAACAGTGGAGATAGATACATAAAAAAAAAAAAAACATTGTATCTGTCCTCCAAGAATTTACATTGTAACAGAGGGAACAATACACTAAAGAAGAGTAGGAAACCAAGAAGGGCACCCTGGTTCTGCAAGTTACCTAAGATAGTGAGTGGAATTTTAAGGGAGGTATATATTGATACACACCATCCAGGAATAATGGCAGAATTGATCTGATCTTTTTTGGGTTTTTGTACAACTAAGGTGGAAAGTTGGGGAGGAAAGGGTACCCACACTAAGATAAGGCAGCTGGCAAGGCTATGGAGATGACTGGAGAGTAAGAAGTGAAATGGAATATGCTTAAGCCCTTTCTGAAATAGTGCTTCTTAAGAAGCAGTCACCAGTAGAGTCCTAGAGTGAAAAATCACTCTAGAGCCAAAAACTAGATGGCAAGGCTATGAATAACCTCTTCCTTTGACCCTGAGAAATCACTTAACCTTTGGCAGTTTCCGTTTTTTTAACCTTAAAATTTTAACACTTTTATTTTATTAGAGTTTTTTTATTTTTAAAACATATGCATGGATAATTTTTCAACAGTGACCCTAAAATGTGAACGCTAATAGCACTACTGTTATGATGATGAAATAAGATAATATCTGTAAACCCTAAGTAAAGCAAGCCAATATTATTCTAATCATTTTTTCAGGAGTAGTCTGAATATAGATCATCAAGGCCACAGAAATGTTACAATGCTTTGTCCAAAGTAGGCCCTCAGTGATTATCTGGTGATTTGATTTTGATTTACTAAATAGTAAAAATCAGCATTGACACAAATAGACTTACAATTACAATTCACTGGAGTTGAAAGCCAAATGAATGAGTCAACTGTACCACAGAATACATTGCTTCCTTTTTCTTTGAGAAATGTCCAGTGTTTGAAATTTCACAATTTAGCAACCGTAAAGGGACATTAGGAACCTCAAGAGTCTCCTCTATCTTTCATTCAAGAAAATTTTATTGTAAGATAGTGTTTTCATATTATAATGTATGCTTTATCTATATGTAGCAAAGAACTTCAATACAGGACAAAAAAACTTTTCTTCCTTTATCTTTCAAAAATCTTGATACCATGTTCATCAATCTGTCAGCAGCCATTTAAAACCAATCAAGTAAAATGACAAAAAGATGTTCTATTTTTGGTGGTCTATCTAATAAGGCAAATCTTAATTACTTGCTACTAGTGGGCCAACATAATTCTATTCACATTTCTATATGCTGTTAGCAAAACATGTATAACCTTGTTTATAGACTGGAATCCTTCATAACACTACTGTTGAAGTGAGGGTAGGAAAGGTTAAGAATTATACTTTCCAAAAGGCTAACATATAATAATTGATTTTAAATACATAAAAATTATATTCTCTGAATCATCTGATCTTTGCTACATATCACTGTGTATACATATAAGTTGCATTTTAATTTTCAAAAAATTTTACATCAGAATAATAATCTTCAAATCTAAAGTCAAGGTGGCTTGTGGAATTTAATGAGAACCCTATACATTGTGTGGCAAAATCCTACACTTTCTGTGGGGCAGCAAGAATAATTTTGTAATATATGTTTCTTTTTAAAGGAGTCTACTTAAAAGAATTGACATGACAGCATTATCATGGAATCCTAAAATGGCCTTCAGTGATTTAGTCAAAAAGATGCTAAGTGACTTCCATATTGACTCAAAATTCACTGTATAAGGGAAGCTGATAATTATTGTAGAAGACAATACCTCATAATGAAAAAGCTTAACCAATTCATTGGAACTAGAGGCAATTAAAATTGTTAATTAACAAAGAAGCCAGGCAAATGACCCATAATTATGGTAGATTTAATGTGACAGCAAGATGCATCAGGACTTCTTTCAGTCTTTCTTGCTATTGAAACTTATTGAATATGGTATACAGCAATATATTTAACAGATGATTTAAAGAGTCACAAACAAAATGAGTTCATTTCTTTATTTACACAAGGATATTATAACTATTCCTTCAACTTTGATACATAAAAATAAAGCACAATACTTCCTATGTCATTTTAAGTCAGTGTTCCTGCAATGAAATATTTAAAGCATTAAGTTGAATGTTTCTTACTTTTCCTTTTGTTCTCAACATTCAATTTAGCGTTCAATAATGGTCTCTAAGGATGCTACTATTTTCAGGGTTATTCTAACATATACACATATGTATGTGTGTATATGTACCTATGTCTATCTATATATTTGAGACTAGCAATAAATCAGGGAAATCTGAACAAAAATGTATTTTACATAATTTCAAGAAGCAATGAGTATTAAATGTAAATGCTAATTTTAATTAAAAATAATTAAAACAAGCAAATGAGAATTCTTATTTACAACATAAAAATGGCTATCCTCATTTTCTACTATTGATAACTAATTTCAAATTAAAATCAAATACAAATAACTAATAAGCTGCTAATATGTTATCTGCATAACTTTTAGATTTAATTCTAAAATACAAACAAAATTTCATATGATGTATTAAATAATGTGATAAAATTGGGCTTTAAAGTTGTTTGGCTTGTCTAGCATTTCTGGAAATCAGATGTAAGCAGCCTGTGAAATTAAAGATTGAATTTATATTTAAATAAACTAAGCCACATGAAAATCTACATTTTATATACAGTCACACACACATACTTAGTGCTTTATAGTTAGGTACTCCATCATGTAAATTATATTAAGATAAAAAGATTTGAAAGCTGAAAGGGATCTGACAAGTTCATCTTATTTAAAAATGAGTTATTAGAAAACTGAATGCAACAAAGTTGAAGTTACTTGCTTAGGAATAGACAGATAATGGCAGAGCTACAATTTCAAATTCAAGTGTTCTGATTTTTAATCAATTACTCTTTCTAACATACCATCTATCTTGAACCACAAAACTTCTTAATTCATGGATGTAAATATTCTAAGTATTATTATCCTCATTTCTCCTTTGGCCCATCTTTGATTTCACCTTTCCATTCATATAAATCATATCTTTTCTACTATTTCTAATCTTGTGTGCTTCTTTATATCATATTTGTTCCACAGAGGATCTTCTCAACAAATTAGAAGTCTTTCAGTAATTCAGGTATCCCAATACACCACACCCATGTTATTCATTCATATGTTGTCTCTCATGTTATTCATTCATATGTTGTCTCTCATTCTGGTTACATAATTTGTTGACTTACTTTTGTAGTCATTCATATCTTTTATAATATATTTCTTACTGGTAACATGTGACAGTTTACTTATTCCTTACACATATCATTGCCTTTCCACTGGCCCATTGGGCTATTTCTTTTTTTTTTTTTTTTTGCTGCTGAGGCAATTGGGGTTAAGTGACTTGCCCAGGGTCACACAGCTGTTATGTGTCTGAGACCAGATTTGAACTCAGGTCCTCCTGACTTCAGGGCTGGTGCTCTATCCACTGCGCCACCTAGCTGCCCCTCATTGGACTATTTCTAATCTTGATTCTTTTGAATTCATAGCATTCCATGACATAAAGCCTCCACTAGAAAACACCTTGAGCATGCTATGGTGGAAGAAGTGACCAACATCTGTTCACTGAAAGCACTGGGCAATTTTCCAAATGTAATCAATAAAACCCAATCTCCTCTGACTCAATGGTGGACCAAACCAACTCTTTATTGGCTAAACTAACTGAGAAATTCAGAGTGATGGACTTCCTATCCAATTTAATTTAACAAACATTAAAAGCTATGTACAAGGCACTAAGCTAGGTGGTGGGAATACAAATATAAAAAAATCACTGCATACCACTTCCCAGGCAGGGAACAATTTCTACCCATATTATTACTAAAACTGAATTGCAGTTCATCTAATTTAGTCCCTGTTATCAAGAGTAGGCAAATGACTAAAACAATCAGAACACAGAAATGATATACTATCCTTAGAAGTCTCTTGTGGGGGACAGGCATTTGGGTAAACCTATAGACTTTTACAATGATCAGCAAGACAAGTGTGAATGTGATTGACAAGAACCATCTTGTGGTTCATAAAGAGAATAATTCTAGCTAATGATTAATGTGTAAGATTCAATCATTACTAAGGAAAATCAAATACTACAGTTAAATTTTAAAATACTGAGAACTTATTTTAAAAATTCTTTCTTATTGGCAACAATTTTAATAGAAAACAAAACAGAGGAATATGATGCTAAACAAAGTCATAGGAAAGCATAATAATTTTAATTTAAATCTTTTAAAACCCTGGAATCTACACTGGATTCTTTTCACTCTGGGATATTCCTCTGCCATCTTATCCACTAATGAGTTTTTCCTGGGGCTTCCATTCTTGAAAAAGGGTTCAGACTAAGCAAACTTCATTCTTCTCATGTCCATACTTCCGATTTTTGAGATTCAACACTATATTACTAACCCCTCCATTCCACTGCTACCTCCCCATCTGTGTGTTGTCTTCAGCCATTAGAAAACCAGCTCCTTAATGGTAAGGACTATTTTTCTTTCTGCTTCTACTTGTATTCTCAAGTACAAGGCTTAAGCACAATGCCTCATACTCAGTAAATAATTCGTAAATACTTCTTGTCATGCCTTAAAAAAGGTAAAACGTAGGTATATAATGATCATCTTTAAAATCGAGGGATTTTAATTAGGTAATATCTGACAATCCCTTCTAGATAAAGAAATTTAGGGGGAAATGTCCAGTAAATTAGTATTACTTTGAAATTTAGAAAGGAGACAGGTAAACTTAGGCAAATGGTGAGGTAGATGACTTAAATGGATAATATTGCTGCATATAGTGAATCTAGCTTGCAAAGAATGATGGGGAAAACTAGAAAAAGCAAGAGAAATAAAAGATTTAAGGTCATTGTTTCAGAATGTTAAAGAAATCTGAGGAAGAAGAAAATTCCTAGCCAATAGAGTGGAACTGTGATTATAGTTATAAATAAGTAAAAGAAACTGAGGACTACAAAACAAAAGGATAAGGGGAAACTGAACAAGGTTTCAAGTTTGAAAAAAAATTGAAGAAAATTTGAAATATATCACTGGAAAAAGAACTGACCTGGAAAACAGAAAAAGGAGTGACAATTTAAAAATTATTGGACTACCTGAATGCCATGATAAAAAAAAAGTCCCGGCATGATATTCCAAGAAATTATTAAGGAAAACTGCCCTGATATTCTAGAATCAGAGGGTTAAAAAAAAGAAAAGAAAAGAAAAGAAAAGAAAAGAAAAGAAAAGAAAGAAATTTAAAGAATTCATGGTTCACTTTCTGAAATCCCAAAATGAAAACTCCCAGGAATATTAAAGCCAAATTCCAGAGTTCCCAGGTCAAGGAGAAAATAGTGCAAGCAGCCAGAAAGAAATAATTCAGATATTGTGGAGTCACCAGGTAAGAGGGGATTTAATAGCTTCTACATTAAAGGATGAGAGGGACTGGAATAATATTCCAGAAGGCAACGAAATTGCCAAGTAAAGCTGAGTATAACACTTCAGGAGAAAAAAAAAAAAACGGCATTTAAGATCAAAGTTGAAGAAAAAAAATCTGACTTTCAAATACAAGATTCAAAAGAAGTATAAAAAGATAAAGAGAAAAGAGAAATCACAAGGTATTCAACAAGGTTAAGAGAATACTTGTAACTCCTAAGAACTTTATCATTATTAGGGTATTTAGAAAAAATATACCTAGACAGAAGGCATTGGTGAAAGTTGTCTATGATAAGATTATATGGAAATATGTTTTATATGACTGTACATGTATAAAGCTTATCAAAATTTTTGCCTTCTTAGTGAAGGAGAGGACAGGTAGGGAAAGAAATAATATGGAACTTAAAAAAACTAAAAATTGTTTTTACATGTACTTAATTTAAATTTACAAGTATTTAATTTAAAAAATTGATAGGAATCCACAGCCTCCCAAGGGAGCCTATTCTACTCTTACATAGCTCTACTTATTAGTGAACTTTTCTTATTATCACATCTAAATTTACCTATTGATAACTTCTAGCCACTGTATATAATTCTGGTTTTGGGGGCAAAAAGAACACTCCACCCCCCTATTTTTTCAAGAATATTTTTTTCCCTGAGCGTCCTCCAGGCTACATATCTCCATTTTCTCTAACTGATCCTCAGATGGCATGGATTCATTAAATTTTGTCATTCTTGTTGCCTTTCTCTGGAAGCTTTCTTTTCCATAAATGTGGTACCTAGAATCAGTGATCTGACCAAGGCAAAGTATATTTTCCTATTTCTGGAAACCATGTTTTTAATGCAGCCTGATATTTAATTGATTTTTTGGCAGCAGTGTCATACTATTGGTTCATATTGAGCTATGCCAGAGAAACGAATGGGAGCATGTTCAGAGGAAGGAAATAAGGATGGTGAGGGGACTGGGAAAAACAACCACCCACCACTACCACTAGCTTATATTCAAAAAAGACACTAAAAGCAATAAACTTTCAGAATAAATCTGTGATGGACATAAATTTTGTATAAATAGCTATCTCAGGATGATAAAGAGGAAAAGAAATTTGACTTGTTTAGTTTGGTCCAATGGCAGAGGTGGGAAATGCAGAGAGGTAGATTTTGGCTAAAGATAAGGATACACTAATAATATGAGCTGTCCAAAAGTGGAATGGACTGTCTTGGGAGACAGTAAATTCCCCATCACTTCACATTTATACAAATAGGCAAGGATAACCCTTTGTCAAGAAGAATGCAAATAAGTTTCTTATTCATATAAGAATTTTTTAAGGTCTCATACTTAAAAACAAACAACTGCAGAAATAAAGAGTGACTGATATGTGGCTAAGCAACAGTCTATGTACAAAAGATCTGGGGGTTTTAGTGGGCAGCAAGTTCAGTATGACAGGCAAAAAAAAAGGTAGTATGGTCTTAGGTTGCATTAAGAGAAGAGAGGCTATAAAATGAAAGAACTGAAAATTTCATCGTATTCTTCTCTGCTTGGATCATGGCTTGAATATTGTGTTCACTTCTGAACACCACCATTTGGGAAGAATATTGAAAAATTCTGTTGCATCTATATGTCAGGCGACTGGAAACTTTGTTATATGTGGCCTGTTTGAGGAAAATGGGGATATTTGGTTTGAGAAGAGATGTTATTTTATGTTTATTACATACTTAGACTTGCTTGCTTAAGTTTTGTCCCTAAAATGTATCATAATAAAAGCTAACATTAATCAATTGTGCCAGGCAGATTGCTAAGTGCTTTTTATAATTATTACATTCGTTTTTCACAACAACCCCAGGAGTTAGGTGCTAACCCTATTTTTCAGATGAGGAAACTGTGGCAAATAGAGTTTGAGTGACTTATGCACAGGGCAAGTGAATTCTAAATGTCTGAGGTTAAATTAGAACGCAGATCTTCCTGTCTTCCTGACCCAAGCTTATTCTCTTTATTCACTGCATCACATATCATGTCATTTGTTTGTTAGGTTTCTTGGCTACACTTCCCCCCCACCCTCCCCCCCCCAACTGTTTCTTTAATCTGAAGTAATGGTTTAAGGGCAAGGAAAACTTTTTAAAAATTGTCAGGTTTTTCCTACTTCTCCATAAAATTTAGCTCTAAAATAATATGAATTATTCCCAAACTGATATTAAAAAAATCATCTAGCACAATTCTTTGGAAACAGATACAAAACTTGAAGTTTCTTATCCAGTTCAAAAGAGGAGAAATCAAGGCAATCTAATAATTTTTTTCAATATCCTTATTCATTCTGAATTCTGTATATATTGCTAAGAGATATGATCTTGCAGTTTTAAATTTTTCAACACTCTATAATGGGCAATATATTATATTTTAACCCCAACATTTAAGATCAATATTTTATTTTCTTTATTAAAGAATTTAATACTTTTACTGAGTTAATAAAAATTGTTTTAATATTATCATATTTCTACTTATATTTGTTGAATTAATGTCAAGTTCGTAAAAATAAAGTTCTATTATAGTGCAAGCTAAGTATTAGTTATTTGAATAGATTCAAAGTAAAATATCATCTACATGACATTAACGTGGACAACACTTTTAAAACTAATAATTAAATGTTTTAAAAAATATTTGGTTGTTGGCACATAAATAAGAGAGAACCTGTTTTTTTTTTAATGAGGTTCATCGGTGGCATTCCTCCTATACTGATACTGTTCTTGCATTATCTTCTGCATTTCATTATATGAAAATAATATTTATATAAATTATATACTATTTTGATAATATAAACCACAATATCTCATTGGCTTATTTCTGGTACATGGGAAATATCAGACACACACACACACACACACACACACACACACACACACAAATAATAGAGAACTAAAAAAGCCATTTAGCATTTATGTTCATAGAACCAAATTATATAAATAAATTTTAAAGCAACCTCACTGCAGCTTTACAAACATATCACCATAAAATAGCTTCTGGGTTATTGCTTAGGTAATTTGCATTTTTCTTTTTGATATTAGATATAAAAAATTCTTTAAAAATAATGGAAAATGAGTTGCAGAGTGACCCATTTACCAGCAGTCTTATTGAAATAGAATTGAATAAATGCATCTTAAATAGCTACAGTACTTGCAGTTTTGAATTCCTGCTGTGTTAAATATCTTTGTAAATTTATAGGAAAATGCAAGGGTTTTATTTGGGAGAAGGGGAGAGATTACATCCAATTAAATTTATTTTAAGCATCAAGAAAAGTATCAATAGAGATCATTAACCATACTTGATTTTTAAAATTAGGGTATATACCCATTTAGCTGAACTAGAAGGACAGATATGTAGGAGGTATTAAATTTGCTTTCTGGGAAGATCAAATCTTTCCCCTTCATTTTATTAGCTATACGGAATACTCATGTTTTGTTTTGTTGTGTTATAGTACGGTGAATAGTACCATTAAAAATGTATTCATAAATCCCTGAATGGCTCTTTCTATGATGATGAGTACAAAAATCTATGAATCAGTGCACAGCTCACTCCATAACTATGACTATCATGCCTTGGAGAATTAATTTCAAGTATCTGCATAATATAAACTTCAGCCAACTATATATGAACAAGAAATTCCTTCTTTCACCCTTCCATACATTAGTACCTATTTGTTACTTTTTATATACAAAATGGAGTGCTGACTAGGACAGATGGGAGAGTATAGTGCGACTTCCTCTGGAACAGGTGCAATGTTAAAATAAAAATAATTTGCCAGAATATTTTAGGCAGTAACTAGAAGGGCAATGAGTCCATTTGCATATCTCAAATGCCCTTCAATACATTAGTAATTAGAATATTCAGAATTCTCTGCAGTTAATAAACAATGTTTTAAGATGAGACCTAGTAGTGATTTTTTAAAAGTAGATTATAATTGAGAGGTTACTTGAAAGTCAAAAGGAGAAGTAGGGGTCCTGAAGAGGAGAAAGGGAGGACAAGAAGGGAGAAAATGAATGTTAAATTCCTTGCTCCTATCCAGGATTCAATCAAGTGAAAGAATGTGCTTCTGTAACTGACAAGTAGGCCATAGACACTGTGACTCTATGAAGTAATGAGAAGAAAAAATCTGATCATTCAGGATGGTTGGAGCTTTCTTTTTATACAGAGTTGTGTATATCTGGAGGACAACACACTAAGAACTTCATGAGGAATCTTGAATCATAAGTCTCAAGAAATTCCCAGGCATTCCTGAGACAGCATTTGATTATATGAATAACAAAAAATTAATTCAATCAACAGTTCTATGGATTATAAACAGAAAAGGATTACTATTTCATGCAACATATGTTTTTGGAATCACTGAATAAGACAATCTGGAATGGATATAGGTTGCAGAGATAATTTTATTTGGTTTGTAAAATATATATAACACTAATACATTTTCACATGGAACCTGCACATTTGGATTTTTCTTTGAAATTAATCCTTTCAAAAAATTAAACTTTTCTGTATTTTAAAAAATAATTTGGGGGTCCCTTCAGCAGTCTTATTTCATCAGAGAAATTCAATATTGATGACTAATTATTATTTACCCAGCTCCCACAAAATATGTAACTTATTCTTTAAAACTTTATACCCAAAAGAAAAATAAGAGTGCTAATAATAAGAATGTTATGAACACAACAGTTTTCTTTGCATCAGAGATAACCAATTACTAAAAGTAAATAATTTTAGATAAATTGTTTTCTCAATGATATTAGTATTTATCATGAGAAGGATAACACCTACTGTTTTTTGTTTATTTGTTTTTGTTTTGTTCTGGAGAATATTTAGTAGAAACAGCAAACAGCAAATTACTGCCTTTCATCTGCACATGGTACTCTCACAAAAAAATGACTATCCCAGGGCATTAAAAGCTTCACAAATAAATGCAGAAAAAAAGAAATAGCAAGTGTATTCCTTCTTGTGCCATTTTGCAATAAAAACTACATTCTATCAAAGGCTTTTGAAACAAAGATCGAAAATGAAATGAAAATTAACCAATTCAATCCTTTTGTTTTGTTTCTTCTACTTAGTAGTATTTTATATTTTCCAATTACATGAAAAGATAATTTTAACATTCATTTTTGTAAGATTTTGAGTTCTAAATTTTTCTCCCTTGCTTCTCCTTCCCTAAGAGAGGAAACAATCTGATATAGGTTATATATGTACAATCATGTAAAAGATATTTTCATATTAGTCATGTTGTGAAAGAAAAATAAGAACAAAAGGGAAAAACCATGAGAAAGAAAAACAAACAACAGAGTGAAAATAGTATGCTTAAATCTACATTTAGTCTCCATAATTCTTTTCTAGATGCCTATGCCATTTTCTACCACAAGTCTATTAGAACTGGTATTACAATTACTGTTATAGGGAACTCCTAGATGAGTAAACTTTTACCAATGTAGGATGTCCCTTTTTGGGGGGGGGGGGCTGGGGAAATTGGGGTTAAGTGACTTGCCCAGGGTCACACAGCTAGGAAGCGTTAAGTGTCTAAGACCAGATTTGAGCTCAGGTCCTCCTGACTTCAGGACTGGTGCTCTATCCACTGCATCACCTAGCTGCCCCACATGTTACCTTTTCAACTTATCCTTGGACTGATAACACAAGCACTGAGAACTTAATTAATTAATAACTAGCCCCAAGGTTATAACACATACAAATTTTCAGTAAAATAAAAAAAGCAAACCATTAACTTGAAAACAGATCATCAACATAGTTTCAATACCTATTTATTGATCTTTTCAGACATTAGCAAGGCACTACCATGTACAAACCAAAAGATAGTGGCCAAAACCAATCTTGAAATAGTTTGAAGATTTTGATTATTAAATCCCCATTCAATATCATCTTTTTAAGTGTAATTTTATTATTATTATTAGACATTTTATTTTTTATTAAAGCTTTTTATTTGCAAAACATATGCATGGGTAATTTTTCAACACTGACCCTTGCAAAGCTTTCTGTTGCAAATTTTTCCCTCCTACACCCCACCCTCTCCTCTAGATGGCAGGAAGTCTAATACATGTTAATTATGCTAAAATACTTGACAAATCAAATATGCATATACATATTTATATAAATAACTTGCTGTACAAGAAAAATCAGATCTACAAGAAAAAAAATCTGAGCAGGGAAACCTAATGCAAGCAAACATCAACAGAGAGCAAGAAAATGTTATGTTGTGGTCCACATGCAGATACCTCTTTCTGGGTGAATTTCTTTCTTCATCACTGAATAACTAGAACTGGTTTGAAACATCTCAATGTTGAAGAGAACCATGTCCTTCAGAATCAATCATCATATAGTCTTGTTGCTGTGTACAATGACCTCCTGGTTCTGCTGATTTCACTCAACATCAGTTCATGCAAGTCTCTCCAGGCCTCTCTGAAATCATCCTGCTGGTTGTTTCTTACAGAACAATAATATTCTATTTCATTCATATACCATAATTTATTCAGCCACTCTCCAATTGATGGGCATCCATTCAGTTTCCAGTTTCTAGCCACTACAAAAAGGGCTGCCACAAACATTCTTGCACATGTGGGGCCCTTTCATTCCTTTAAAATATCTTTGGGATATAAGCCCAATAGAAACACTGCTGGATCAAAGGGTGTGGAGTTTGATAACTTTTTGGGCATAGTTCCAAATTGCTCTCCAGAATGGTTGGATCCTTTCACAGTTCCATCAACAATGCATCAGTGTGCCAGCCTTCCCACATCCCCTCAAACATTCATCATTATTTTTTCCTGTCATCTTAGCCAATCTGACAGGTGTGGAGTAGTATCTCAGAGTTCTTAATTTGAATTTCTCTGATCAATAGTGATTTGAAGCACCTTTTCATATGACTAGAAATAGTTTTAATTTCATCATCTGAAAATTATCTGTTCATATCCTTTGACCATTTATCAATTGGAGAGTGGCTTGAACTCTTATAAATAGGAGAAAATTCTCTATGTATTTTAGAAATGAGACCTTTATCAGAACTCTTAAATGTAAAGATGAGTTCCCAATTTATTGCTTCCCTCCTAATCCTGTCTGCATTAGTTTTGGTTGTACAACAACTTTTTAAATTAATATGGCTTATCAAACACTAGACTGCTATAGTTATTAACCTAGTTTGTGCTGTGATCCTATCCTATGCCACTGGTCAAATACTCTATTTCTTAGCCAGTACCAAATGGTTTTGATGACTGCAGCTTTATAATACAGTTTTAGATCTGGTACAGCAAGGCCATCTTTATCAGCCTTTTTTTTTCCATTAATTCCCTTAAAATTCTTGAACTTTTGTTCTTCCAAATGAACTCTGCTACTATTTTTTCTAGATCTGTAAAATAATTTCTTGGGAGTTTGATTGGTATGGCACTAAATAAGTAAATTAGTTTGGGTAGTATTGTCCTTTTTATTATATTTGCTTGGCCTACCCATGAGCATCTGATGTTTTTCCAACTGATTAGTTCTGACTTTTTTTGTGTGGAAAGTATTTTGTAGTTTAGTTCGTATAGTTCCTGATTTTTCCTTGGCAGATAGATTCCCAAATATTTCATACTATTGATAGTTATTCTGAATGGAATTTCTTTTTGTATCTCTTGTTGCTGAACTTTGTTGGTAACATATAAAAAATGCTGCTGATTTATGTAGATTTATTTTGTATCCTGCAACTTTGCTACAATTGTGAATTGTTTCTAGTAATTTTTTAGTTAAGTCTCTAGGGTTCTCTAAGTATACCATCATGTCATCTGCAAAGAGTGATAATTTGGTTTCCTCATTACCTACTCTAATTCCTTTAATCTTTTTCTTCTTTTACTGTTAAAGCTAACATTTATGATACAATATTAAATAGTAATGGTGACAGTGGGCAGCCTTGTTTCACTCCTGATGTTACTGGGAATGGTTCTGGTTTGTCTCCATTACATATGATGCTTGCTGATGTTTTTAAATAGATGCTATTGATCATTTTAAGGAAAAGCCCATTTATTCCTATACTCTCTAGTGTTTTTAATAGGAATGGATGTTGGGTTTTATCAAATGCTTTTTCTGCACCTATTGAGATAATCACATGATTTTTGTTAGTTTGGTTATTAATATAATTGATTATGCTGATAGTTTTCCTAATATTGAACCAGCCTGGCATCCCTGGTATAAATCCTACTTGGTCACAGTGTATTATCCTGGGGATGACTTTCTGTAATCTCATTACTAATATCTTATTTACGATTTTTGCATCAATATCCATTAGGGAAATTGGTCTATAGTTTTCTTTCTGTTTTCACCCTACCTGGTTCAGTTATCAGCACCATAGCTGTATCATAAAAGGAATTTGGTAATACACCTTCTTTTCCTATTTTTTCAGATAGTTTATATAGTACTGAAATTAATTGTTCTTTGACTGGTAGAATTCATATGAAAATCCATCTGGCCCTGCAGATTTTTTCTGAGGGAGTTGATTAATAGATTGTTCTATTTTTTTTTCTGAAATGGGGCTATTTAAATAATTTATTTCCTCTTCTGTTAACCTGGGCAATCTATATTTTTGTAGATATTTCTCCATTTCATTTAGATTATCAAATTTATTAGCATAAAGTTGAGCAAAGTGACTCCTAATTATTGTTCTAATTTCCTCTTTGTTGGTGGAAAATTCTCCCTTAACATTTTTGAGACTAACAATTTGATTTTCCTCTTTCCTTTTTCTAATCAAATTAACTAGAGGTTTATTTATTTGGTTGTTTTTTTTCATAAAACCAATTCTTAGTTTTATTTATTAATTCAATAGTTTTCCAATTTTATTAATCTCCCCTTTTATTTTCATAACTTCCAATCTGGTATTTAATTGAGGGTTTTTAATTTGTTCTTTTTCTAGCTTTTTTAATAGTAAGCCCAATTCATTGATCTCTTTCTCTGTTTTATGCAAGTAAGCATCTAGAGATATAAAATTACCTCTTATAATTGCTTTGGCCATATCCCACAAATTTTGGTATGTTGAGTCATTATTGTCATTCTCCTGGAAGAAATTATTGTGTCTATAATTTACTCTTTCACCCATTCATTCTTTAGGACTGGATTATTTAATTTCCAACTAACTTTTGGTCTATTTTCTCCTGGCCTTATATTGCAGGTAATTTTTATTGCATCATGATCTGAAAAAGATGCATTTACTATTTCTGCCTTTCTGCATTTGCTTTTGAAGTTTTTATGCCCTAGAATATGGTCAATTTTTGTGTAAGTTCCATGAACCACTGAGAAAAAAGTAAACTCCCTTCTGTCTCCATTCAATTTTTTCCAAAGATCTATTATACCTAACTTTTCTAACATTTTGTTTACCTCCCTAACTTCTTTCTTATTTATTCTGTGGTTTGATTTATTTAAATGTAAGAGAGCAAGGATGAGATCCCTCACTAGTATAGTTTTGCTGTCTATTTTTTCTTGCATCTCTTTTAAACTTCTCTTCTAGGAATTTGGATGCTATACCACTCAGTGCATAGATGTTTAGTATTGATATTGCTTCATTATTTATGGTACCCTTTAGTAAAATATAGTTTCCTTCCTTATCTCTTTTAATTAGATCTTTGCTTTTACTTGATCTGAGAACAGGATTGCTACCCCTGCCTTTTTTTTGTTCACCTGAAGCATAATAGATTATGCTCCAGCCCTTTACCTTCACTCTATATGTATCTGTTTTAGATGTCTTTCTTGTAAACAACATATTGTTGGATTCTGGCTTTTAATCCAGTCTGCTATCCACTTCCGCGTTATGGGAGAGTTCATCCAATTCACATTCACAGTTAAAATAACTAATTCTGTATTTCCTGCTATCTTATTTACCCAAAGTTATGTTTTCCTCTTTCCTTTCCCCTTTCTCTCTTCCCCCCTCCTTAGTATTTTACTTTTGATGACCATCTCCCTCACACAGTCCTCCCCCCTTTAGAGCCCCTCCCCCCTTTTTATACCTTTCCCCTAATTTTCTATTTTCCCTTCTATTAGTCTATCCCTTTCTTTTCCTCCTTTCCCTCCCACTTCCCTATAAGGAGGGACAAGTTTCTCTATGAAACCAAATGTGTCTGATATACTCTTTTAGAGCCCAATCTGATGAGAGTAAGATTCACACAGTGCTCATCCCCCTCCCTTCTTTCCCTCAATTATATTAGGTTTTCTTTGCCTCTTCATGAGATTTTACCTTTTTTTAAAACCTCCCTTTTTTAACCTTATTTTACCTCCTTTTCCCTCTTTTCCCAGTATGATAGCCTTTCCACCTCTAGTTTCTTTTGCGTATTATCAAAGTAAAATCAAATTATATCCCCATTCTTTAAGTATACCCATAGTAGAAATATAGTTCTCAAGAGTTCTGTTTATGCTTCTCTTGAGTTCTGTGTTTGAAGGTCAAATTTTTTCTTCAGATCTGGTCTTTTCATTAGAAATGGGTGAAATTTACCTATATCATTAAATGTACATCTTCTTCCCTGGAAAATAATGCTCATTCTAGCTGGATAACTTATTCTTGGCTGTAATCCAAGTTCTTTTGCCTTTCAAAATATCTGGTTCCAGGCCCTTCAATCCTCTAATGTGGAAGCTGATAGATCTTGGGTGATTCTAATTACAATTCCTCGGTATTTGAATTGTTTCTTTCTAGCTGCTTGCAATATCTTTTCCTTGGTGTGATAGTCCTGAAATTTAGCCATGATATTCCTTGGGGTTTTAATTTTGGAGTCTCTTTCAGGAGGTTATTGGTGAATTCTTTCAATGGCAATTTTACCTTCTGATTCTAAAACATCAGGGCAGTTTTCTTTCATTATTTCCTGCTAGATAGCATCTACATTTTTCTTTTCCATCAAGGCTTTCACGAAGTCCAATAATCCTTAGATTATCTCTCCTAGATCTATTTTCCAAGTCAGTTGTTTTTCCTAAGAGATATTTCACATTTTCATTTTTTTGTTTTTGTTTGACTGATTCTTGAAGTCTTATTGAGTTATTCACTTCCATTTGTTCAATTCTAATTTTTAATGTATTACTTTCTTCAGTTACCTTTTTAAGCTCCTTTTGTAACTGGCCAATTGAACTTTTTTGTTCATTGCAGTCTTTTTCCATTTCACCAATTTTGTTTTTCAGTGAATTGGTGTCTTTTTCATATCTCTTTCATATGCTTTTTCCATTCCTTCTTGCAATGATCTCATTTCATTTGCCCATTTTTCTTCTAACTCTCTTTTGAGATTCTTTATGCATTCTTCCAGGAAAGCCTTGTGAAATGGGGAGCAGGTCATGTCTCCCTTTGTGGCTTCCTCTGGAATTGCTTTACCTCTATAAACCTCAGAGAGTTGATTAATATTTTGTCTGTTCTCGCTCTCCATAAAAGCTGTCTATGGTGAGAGTTCTTTTTTGTTTTTTATTCATATTTTTTTTTAAAAAAGCTTAATGTCTGTTTAAAGCAGAGGAGTGGCAGCTGCTTTAATCTACCCTGGAGCAGTTTGGCCGACTGACTTCTGGTGCTGGGCAATTGGGGTTAAGTCCAATGTTCTCAGTGGTTTTCAATCTACCTCTTACAAAAGGCAGATCTCCCAAAGCATCTTCCTACAACCAGGAAAGGGTGGCTGAAGAGTCTCACAGGGACTTCCCAGGTTCTTAGAATCTGGCACACTGACTCCCGCCTGGCTTCCTGCCCTCTCCTGAAGCTGCTGTCTGAGCCCGGCAAACTGACTGACCCCCGCCTGTCTGAAATACACCTGTTCTGATGCTCTTTCAAGGTAACTTCTGCTGGGAATGTGTTGTAGTCCAAATATTTGGGGGAGCTTTGACTCCAGAAACAGTTTAGAGGCTTAATCTACTGTTGGTTTGAGAGGAGTTCAGAGGAGGTCACAGAGAGTCGTGTCTGCACTCCACCATCTTGGCTCCACCGAGTGTCCATTCAATTTCATTTCACACTTTTCAAAGAGATCATCTTCACCCAAATTCTGTTTTCTAAATTTAACAAGTTTATTCTTGCCTTTAGATTTTTTCACTCATATTTCTCCTATTCCAAAGAATCCTCTCCTTGGTTAAGAGTTTTCATCTCTTGCTCAAAAATCACCTCAACTCCTTCCTGCCCCATGAAATTTCCTCCAAGGATTCTTGCTCTATCAATCAGCAGATATCTATTAAAGAAACTTTTTACTACATGCCAGTAAAGGTGCTAGGTATGTGTACAAGTACAAAGAGTTAAATACCTGCTAATAATAAACTTATCATTTTAATGGTGAAAGAATAGTTACACATAAAATATATATGCATATATATATATATATATATATGTAAATCTATGTATATATAGTAGTTAAATGGAAGGAAGGGAACTAGCAATTGGAGTGATCAGGGCAAGGCTTCCTGTAGAAGATATTGCCAAATATGCATCTTAAAAAAATCTATACAGTGGAGGTAAGGAGGAAGTGTATTTCTGGCTAAGGCTGAAAAGATAAAGAGGAAAAAAATATCTAAAAGATATATTGTGTGTGAGAAAAGAGTTCAGAAGCTGGTTGGGCTAGATCACAGAGGATAGGAGCAAGAGTAATGTTCAATGAGACTGGAAATAGAGGTGGGGCCATATCGTTTAGGGCTCTAAAAGATAAATAGAGGAGCTTATATTTTATTCTAGGGACAAGAGAAAGACACTAGAATTGGTGGAATAGAAAAGTGGTCAGATCTGTGCTTAAAGGAAAGTAATCTGGCAGCAGTATGTAGGATGGACTAGAGTGGTGAGAGACGTGAAGCTGGGAGATCAATTAGGTGGCTGTTGCAATAATATACATTGTACAGGTGTGTGAATTCAGAGGAAGGATTGGGTGTGAGAGATATTACAATCTCTTTCATATGAATCCCTATAATATTTACAAGGTATAATGCTCGCTTATTGCTTTTAATCATTGTACATTTGTAGTCAGAGCTTCTAGGTTCAAGTCTCAGTTTTGCCACTAACTACCTATATGTCTTCGGCAAAGTTACTTAGCCTCTCTATGGGAACTTTCTTGGAGTGGTGAAAAGGGAGTGAGGTGGGGTTGAACTACCTTTAAGTAGTCCTTTTAAGTATTATTTCTAAATCAAAATCTGTGACTTTTTCTTTCCTATCAGTGAAACAGGCAGACTTTAAAGGGGGGGCATATCTCATAATCTTATCACCCTAGAAATGCAAAGTGAATGGATCACTATTAGATGGAAGATATTTCTACAACTTTCACAGACGAATCTGGATTATTTATAGTATATGGGATACAGAATTATTCAAAGTTACAATTTACTTACTGTAAATTGCACAACATTTATTGGGATGCAGTGGTGGAGAGGTAGGAGAGTTTCCTCAATTGAAGTTCCCTAAATCAATGAAATCAAAAGTCTAGCCAGAAACAACAACAAAAAAAGACACTAAACTTGTTACAACTAATAAATATCATATAGATATAAATGAATAATATATTATGAAGCAAGATTTTTAACAACTCTCTTTGTATCTAATGATACTTTAATTTTCTAAACATACTACCAATCAAGTGTCATACTATTTAGATTCTGGTTGGCTAGCCTTTATTTATCAGTCCCTTCTAATGTGGAAACCCAGGAAGTACTCACATCTAGATATGCTCACACCTGGGTACTTGAAACAGACAGCTTTTCACTATAGGTTCTACTGCTCTTGCTAGTTGAAGGTTTGGAACAGCTTCAGTTCAGGGCATCAGAGGTTTTAGGAAAGCTAATTAGATATCAACCATTCACTTTATTAATTACTCTCTGACCTTAAAGTAATATCCCTCTAGAATTAATGGCTATTCATGTCATTAGTGTTAATAAAGCTAAATTGTTCTTGGATAGATCTGTACAGAATACAACTACAAACTGAACTGAAAGGAGAGGAAACAGTTGAGTATTCAACCCACTCTAGCTAGTTCCTGTGATTTGTTCTTTTCCCGTCAGGGCTTTGTCAACTTCCTTGTTTCTTTTAATCCTGTACAAGCTAAAATATGTAACATTTTCTACTCCCTCTTTTCATCATTCTTCTCCTCTCTTCCCATGTCTCCAGTTCAGAAATTATAAAGGTCATTTAACTAAGAATACAAGAGTCCAAATGACCTTGCAGTCTTAGCAGCCTACCTGCAAGAGATTGTATACGCATAGTCAGATGCATATTTCCTTCTGTCCACCCTGAGATTTCAAGTTCTTTGAGGTGACTACTGATTTCAGAGTTCAAAGAAAGGATAGATAGAATTCCCAAGACTAAGTAATCTCTAAGGGTACTATTTGAATATTATAATCACTTTTTCATCCTAAGTTTATGGCTTTCCTAAAATCATATTTTCCTTTTTTTTTATTTCCCCTAATTTAATCCCAACAATGGGAAAAATAAAAGGAAGTTAAAATCAAATTATCAACTTTTGTAACATGATAAGAGGTTTAATAGGGATGAAAATGGAAGTTTGGAGGATTCTTTACAGATTACTTATTGCTCCTTCTGTTCCCCTTTAATTTGACAACCTGGATGAACTTAGTGAAATAAAAACTAGAAAATATTGTGCAGAGGACAAAGCCTCTTTCTCTTGGTTTAATTTATAACTCCTAAAATCATCCTATAATGTATTTTTTAATTATCTGCCTTTGTCTTATTCCCAAGCTATCAATTTCAAGAGGATAGAGACAACATATTTTATAAACCTTTTCCACAGTAGATGCTAAACAAATACATGTTGAATGAATGAAAAAGTCAGTCCTCTTGATTCTTTCTATTGCCTGTGTAAACAATATTAGGGGAAGGAAATAAGTATTTACCAAGCACTCCAATGTACCAAGCATTTTGCTCAAAGCTTTACAAATATCTCATTTGATCCTTCCAAAAACCCTGTAAGGTAGATGCTATTATTATCATCAGCATTTTATAGTTGAAGAAATTGAGGCATATGGTATTTTAGTGTTTTACTCAAGTTTACAAAGCAGGATCTGAACTTAGGTCTTCCTGACTCTCGGTGCAGAACTCTATTCATTGAGCCATCTGAAAAAGTCTATTAAATTTACAAAAAGTAAAATGCTTTCCTTGAATGTAAATATAAATGTCTTATTTGTGGCTCATAAGAAGCTAAGCTTTAGGGTTTGTTGCTCTCCATAGATTGAGCAATAAGTTGAGAACCTAAATGCCAATGGTATATTTTATTTTTACTTTCAGTATTTTTATCATATAAAATTAACTCTATGGCAAAATTACTGTTAATTTTATTTGAGCATTGCCAATATTCCAAGATTTATGAGTTCCAATTTGTTTAAATGAGATAATATAGGTTACTGACTAATGTACTTGGTCACTCAGTATAACTGCAGGGTATCAAAATTGAATCACTGTTAAAAAGTGTGGAGTAAAATATCTTGAAATATATTCTATACTAAATAACAATCTCTCATTAGGATTTAAAAAGTTGAAAGGTTTGAAAAGCAGTATCATAAAACAAATTTGAAGATCAAATAGCATGTTCCTTCAATTTACAGCAATGGCTGAAGTCAAGAAAAGTTGGAAAATGAATGAACAAGCTTATGAAAGTAAAAAGGCTATTTTGATGCACATGTTCTCAAATAAAAAACATCATCCTTTTCTTCATGGCTACATATAGTAAATCTGTACTACAATCTAAGGGAGCTGATTGAAATTTTAATGATTAAATAGCCAAAAAATGAAAACTTTGGGAAATGAAATATTTATTTTAACCCCAAAATCCTACTGAAAATTGAATGAAATAAATTAAACCAGCAATATTTAAGTTTAGTTAATGTTCTGACCCAAAAGTCACTAAAAATCAATTTGAATATCTTATCTATGATATCTATAATAGAGTTAGAGGTCAAAGAAGGGGGTTTCAGAAAGCATCTCAACAGCTAAATAATGTTACAAAATCAGGGTACTAAAACTGATGTACTTTCCTGATGAAACTCCAGAGGCATTCACTTACTTATATTTTAGATATAATTTTACCAAGGCTGGTTTCCAATTTCACATCTTAGATGGATACATATCAAGGAACTATAATTTCAATGTTTTTGGTACACTTTTCTACTGATACAGGTAAGTACTTTTCTGTAATTTGTAGAATTAACAGAGACTCAAAGTAGTAAAACAAAGTGACCAAAGTCAAAGCTATTAAGTATTGAGACAGAATCTGAATCCATGTTTTCCTACTTCCAACTGTGTAATTCTATTCACCAAAAAACACAGCTTCTCACTGAAGAAGAATATAAATGAATTATGAAGAAGGAAGGATTTCTGCTTGAAGTAGGAACACATGAGAACTGACAACCTCAGCAATCTTAATGGATGGGCATCTAATGTATGATCAAAAATATTTTCAAGGTATCTTGATCATATACTAATAGAATGGAAATAAAAATATACTAACATATTTTCATCATATATAATGAAAATTACATTCAGTTTGCTCTGTTTAAACAATAGGGAAACAGACAACATATTTTAGAAATATTTCCAGGGTCAGCTAGGTAGCGCGGTGAAGGTGAATAGACCACCAGCCCTGAAGTCAGGAAGACCTGAGTTCAAATTTGGTCTGAGACACTTAACATTTCCTAGCTGCGTGACCCTGGACAAGTCACTTAACCCCAATTGCCTCAGCAAAAAAGCAAAAAGAAAAAAAGAAATATTTCCAGATAAAATAATTATATTAAACATAAGTTCTGGAGCTGTAAGCGATAAAAATTAGCAACCCCCAAAATTCGGCTATTGAGTACAACTCATTCTGAGTTCCAAAAAATTGGGAATTTACTATAAAGCTATTTTTGAAAAGTCAGAACTAAAAGCCACTCCAATGAGAAATTTCAAATAAGTACAGTTTTAGTTGAAATTTCCTTTTAAAAAATTATAGTGACGAAGGTGCCACATAAGTTCTAAAACAATCCTTATTTGGGGCTGATTGAGAATGCTAATTAGATCATTATCTATCTAAGGTTTTCTATTGTGTGACTTGAGATACTGAGCTGATAATAGAAAATGTGTATTATTTTTGTATTATACTTAAATGCTTCATTCTCTCCAATATTTCATTAGTATGTAAGTTCCTTGAAGGGAAAGATTGTTCTGCTTATCTTTTTTATCAGATATTCTTAACATAGTGCCTCTCTATATTTAGCAGACAATTAATAAACCTTAGCTAAATTAGACAGAATTATCTTTAGAGAAGATAGATCCTGAAAACTAAATTTCTTTCTCAATCACACCTAGACACATGGTAGCTATTTAAGATTTAAAAGCTCAGGTTAAAAACTGAAGCTCTTATGATAACTTTTTAATGCAATAATTTTCCATTTCCAAAGTTCCATGGAAAGACTCTCAAATAGCAGGAAAAATCCTTTCATTCGCAGTATTGCAGTTAAGATACAAGGGGCCTTGGAAAAATCTAGTTTGTTTTCCTCAATTTATGGAAGCTCGAAGTGATTATGGGCCTCTTCCAAAGGCCACACTGATAGAATTTATATTAAAACTTAAGACTTCTGCCTTCTACCTTAGTTTTAATTACAAATTAAAAGTGTCAGAAAAATCACTATTTTTCCCCCCTATTACAAGTCTATTTCTACACAACAAAACAATTTAGCAGCAAAGTGTAACTGAGTTCAAAACCTGCCTTAGACATTTATAGCACCATGAGACTTTAGACAAATCACGCAACTCCTCTGGGCTTTAGTGGTCTTACATGTAAAATGAGGAATTTATACTTAATGGTCTTAAAATTCCTGTCAGCTATTGAATCTATGCTTCCATGAAAAGAGCAATAATTTGAGAAACAGTTATCTGGCTATTTTATTTTGAGAGGAAAAAAAATTCTACTCCTATTGTGGTACATTTTAATTTACTGATATATGACAGAAGTTTCCTCTAAATAAATGAATCACAGGTATTTAAAGGGTCATAATATATCATTTTTATATCATAAGATATTTAAGATATATTATGTTAAATATATTAATATACAATCTGTGATTTCAAACAAAAGAAATTTCTGATGTTGAAATTTCTAAAAAGAAAGAATAAAAATTTATCTATGAATTAGCAGATATGCTTTTAGAGGTTACATGAAGCAAAAAGAGTCTTAGAGGTTATGGAGTACAATCACATTCATTTTATGGATAAAGAAACTGAAGACAATTAAGTATTCCGCCCAGAGACACTAGTCAGAGGTACTTACCAAACAACTCTCTTGAATCTCAGAAAAGTCACATATTTCTAAAGAACTTAGTTTCCCTACCTGTAAAATAAGAGTATTTGCTCTTAATGATTCTACCTTACTAATCCAGGATAATGAATCCAGAAAAGTGGCATAAACTCACATTTTCTTGGTCAAACTCAAAGCTCTAGCCACTAATGACTCTAAATTTTGCACATCATTTAGATGAAAAACTGTACTGTTGCAGGGAATAAGAGCAATAATCAATCAAAGCTAAATAAGTATTTTTTATGAATCAGGCCCTATGTAAGCTAATGTTCTTCCTACTAAATCAAGATGCTACCTTCATATTCACAACTTAGGATCAAGTCTACTATATTTCTCTTCCTTAGTTTTTAAAATTACTCATTTTATGAAGCAGTTAGTAATTATTCTTATATAAAATACTTAAAGACACATCTTAACCTTATGAAAATTTCATAAATCTGTACAAAAACAAAATACAAAATAAAGAAGCTTAATTTTTCACCTTCCTATTTCTTCTCACAAAGGACAGCTGTATTTTGAAAAACAATATTCAAACTTGCTAGTTATTTTAAATCTCTATTATGAGGAACAAAATGTTAATTTTATCCACTGCAATTATGAACTATTTTATTTGAATGGGGTGAGGCAATTCATGTTAACTAATAAATTATTAGAAAACTCTCAGAGATTTACTGAGAAATAATAATATAAATTATTAGCTTCTGTTTATAATGTAATAATAATTTATGCACTTTATTAAAATGAATATCATCCTTGAACTTTGAAACCTGCATTCAAAAACTGAAAAAAAATCAAACAGTTTTTTTTTTTGTTTTGTTTTTTAAAATTATTTCTTAGAAGACTGGAGAGACTTACATGAACTGATGCTAAGTAAAATGAGCAGAACCACGAAATCATTGTACACGGCAAAAGCAAGATTATACGATAATCAATTCTGATGGATATGGCTCTTCTCAACAATGAGATGATTCAGGTCTGTTCCAATGATCTTGTGATGATGAGAGCCATCTACACCCAGAGAGAGAACTGTGGGAACTGAGGGTTAATCACAACATACAATTTTCACTTCTTTTTTGTTGTTTGCTTGAATTTTATTTTCTTTCTCATCTTTCTTACTTTTTGATCAGATTTTTTTTTTGTGTAACAAGGTAACTGTATAAGTATGTATGCCTATATTCGATTTACATATTTATCATGTTTAACATATATTGGATTACTTGTCATGTGGAGGAGGAAAATTGGAATATGAGGTTTTGAAAGGGTTAATGTTGAAAAATTATCCTTGCATGCTTTGAAAATAAAAAGCTTCAATAAAAAAACCAAAAAAACAAAAAATGAAAAAATAACATTTTTGACAGTTATTTTATCCAATGCTTAAAAAGGATGTTATTTAGTTAATTGCTTCTTCCTGTCATCTAATATTTAGTACACTGACACAAACAATGAGAGGGAATTCAGGAGACTTAGAAAGGGTACATAATAAAATTATAGGTTACATATAATTTTTATTTAATAGCTTCTCCACTCCCACAATCAACCACAAGGATACATTATACACTTATCTGGTTATCTCTCTGAATCATTCCATTCCTTTCTGTCATGTTGGTGTTTTTTTAGCATAATTCTCCAAGTATGATTTAATATTTTTAACATATCTAAATACCTACATTTAAGAAATTTCTTCACAAGAACAATTTCCACGTTTTATGTAAATTTTAAGAGATGGTGTAGCAAATGATAGAAAAACAGTTTTAGAGTCTGGAAAACATTTAAATCTATGACATGCATGACTTTGAACAAGTCACTTAACATCTCAATGTCCCAGACAAATTGCTGAATTGATAATATGCTTCAATTTTTCTCATTGAGGATTCCCTACACAAAAGAGCTAAGTATAGTTATTGTTGTTTTGAAGTAGGGGAAGTAATCCTTAAAAACTATACCTCAGGATGTTGAGACAGTTAATATAATGTAAGAACTCTGGATCTAGAGTCAGAACCCCTTGGTCTCAAATCTAATCTCAGATACTTAGCTGTCTGACTTTGGATGTCACTCTGCCTTAGTTTCTTCATATGTGAAAAATGATAATAATAGTACATATTTCCTAGAGTCCCATACTTAAGGAAATTGTAAGGCAAAATAAGATTTTTGTTAAGTACTTTGTAAAATTCACAGCAAAATATAAATACCAGCTGTTACGATGAATATGAAGCCAACATTTTGTCATTAATTTTCACACATATGGAAATATGAATCCATATAAATAAACAGCAGCTATGAATGAGTATATAACATATATCTATATCTATCTGTAATATATATGCATATGTAACGTATTATATGTACATATAACATACACACATATACACACACATGCATTTTTTTCTACTTTCAAGGAACTTACAACCTAAAAGGAGAAATAAGCAATGTACTCACATAGCACTTCAATTTAATGGCACTAATATCAGAGATTACAACAATAGAAATGACAGGAAATAAATACATAGGCTGCAAGTCTCTGTGGTGCATCCCTCATCAACAGTGTTTTCAAAAAGCCCTTAAAAGAAAGTCATAGTCTTCACTGTTTAAGATCATTTTGATGAGAACCTTGGTAAAAATGATGATGAATTTAAAAATTTAATTTAGCCTAGGTTTAAAGAAAAGTATTAAGTATATAGTAACTATCTTGGAATAATAAAAGAATAATGTGGAAGAGATATAACTTGTTCTGCCATGTTTCAGAATAGATTACTAAGTCATGAGGTAGCATATATCCATTATATACAAGAATATATTCTAACAAGTATAACGATAAACAAAATATACTGTTACTGACTGTTACTTCTATCCAAAAAGAGAGTAGATAACATGTTACACATGCAGATTTTGTATTAGATAGGATTTTTGGAATATATTGGGGTTTTTTGCTGAGGCAATTGGGGTTAAATGACTTGCCCAGGGCCACACAGCTAGGAAGTGTTACATGTCTGAGACCAGATTTGAACTCAGGTCCTCTTGACTTCAGGGCTGGTGCTCTATCCACTACACCATCTAGCTGCCCCTGGAATATATTGTTAAGGATCACACTTAAGTGTGAAACCCAGAAAGCCTGTAAAGAGTTAAAGGGAAATGTACCATTAAGGGGTGAGTCAGTTCTCTGAAAGTCCCCATAGCTGTGAATTACAATACTCCTGAAGGAATTGCAAATCAGCCTTTACTGACACAGATGTTACTTATGAATTGAATAAATCAGAGGGAAGAGGAGAGAGGTCAGAGAATGCAACTGCCTCTCACTCTCCTTGTATTGTTATCATCCTCTCATGTGAAGGGATCTATTCTGCTGATCAGAATAAGATACCCAGCAGACACTAGCAGGTGGCTCCTATAACAATATATGATTTCTAAAAAATGGTGCAGAATTTCTAATGAAGTCTTTAATATCTATCCATTAACAATGACCATGACACCAACTGACATTTTACATAGCATTTTAAGGTTCCCAAAGTATTTAATGTAAATTATCTCCTTTGATCCTCAAAACCACTCTGAGATAAGAAGCACTACTGTCCCCATTTTATAGATGAAGAAATAGAGGGTTAAATAGTTTGTCCAAAGTCTCACTGCTATAAAATTTAAATATTCATCACATGAAAACTTCTCAAAATACTATCAAGTAAAGAAAATCATTAACTGGCCACCAAAAAACATGTTTATATATACTTTCCCAAAATGAAGGATGCTTCAGGAATTCGGGGGGAGGGAGAAACACAACAAAAACAAAACTTTATGTAACAATCAGTCTGTGAGTACAAAAAAATTATACAGTGAAAATAAATTATTTGGTCAACATGATAAAGGAGTAAAGCATTTAAAATCTATCTTAAGTTACTTTATTCAAAATATTTCTTCCTCTGCTTGTTTTTTTAATTTTTAAAATTTAACATGATTATTACCAAAGTTGATATATATAAATATATATATATATGAGAGAGAGAGAGAGAGAGAGAGAGAGAGAGAGAGAGAGAGAGAGAGAGAGAGAGAGAGAGAAAGAGAATGAAATCCTATTAACCTTCACTCTTTTAATTCGAAATTTAAAATAATCTCAAATAGGCTGGGACATATTTATCCCTGTGAAGTCAGTGAAGAAATGTTTGGTGAGTAATTAATTAAAATCATATTTCTGGTCATGTTGAATCCATATAAATAAACTGCCTTATGAAGTTATACTTTTAAACCCACTGGTTACATATAAGTCACTGTAACATTTCAAAGGTTTTACATATAAAGACAATGAGATAACACAAGCAAACTGTGGATAATTACTAATTCTTGTACTAGGAAAAATATTATTAGTTCTATTTACCAGATGAAATGACTAAAATGATAATTTTAAAAAATGTTTAACAATGAGTATTTTTTATTCTCTTTTTCTGAGAGCTTGTATAAATGTCAAAGATTTCATCAGTTTAAGAATATGAAGGTCTTTGGGCCTCTTCCCCCTCTCCTCCACCCAATTAACACAAAATAAAAACCAAACAAAAAACTACAGATATCCACTATTTGCTTTGATACAGCGGAATAGTTGGCCATTTCTTTAAATTCATTAAGAAAAAAATTTTCAAAATGGAGGGGAAAAAAAGCCTACTGCCCCAATTCCAATCCCTCCATTATCCAGATCTGAATGAGACTAGAGACATATATACCAATATCATGTTACAGTAGCAATTCCAAAAGTGGCCAAGGAAATTCTAAAATGATTTTTTTTACCCTTTTTTTAAACAAATAAAACTAAGGCTAGATAGAGCTATATCTATACGTGTGTGTGTGTGTGTGTGTGTGTGTGTGTGTATATGTATGCATGGCCCAAAATGTAATTTGAAATTTTCATTTGAAAGATAATGCTATTAATTCACACACTTAAAATACCTGATCCTAATTGTTATATAAAACACACATTGCAAACATATATAATATAAATATAAATAATAACTATTTTCTCCACTTGTCAACTCACATTCTTATCAACAGGTATTATGGTTTGCTTTGGGGAGAATAGATTCCCCTTAGACTGCAAATCAGCAGATATTTCTTTATAGTTAACTTCAGCAAAATTCATGCATAATAATAATTAACAATGATCATCTCTGCTTGTTAAATAACAAGGAAACATCTTCAAAATAGCATTACATTAATGTTTCTATACTAAAATGTAGAAAAACTGAACTATACAAATACTGAAAAGTTTAAAATTCCCCTAATTTTTTTGTTCCAGGTACCATTACCACAATTTACAGGGCAATATACCTGATATAATGAAAAGAAAAAGACAAAGTACATCTAATTGACACTATACTGAATTAATCAATAGTTATACTTTGTATAAACAAGAATCCTGAACAAGAAGGGTTTCCTGTTTAAGCTTCAGTAACTTTTCTGACTAAAGTTTCTTTTGTCAGATTTTTATGGTTCCTCCAATGCATTTGCAATGTCTGTCTCAAAATAACCTACAGCTTTTCTGATGACTCCTTGTTCTCTCCTAAGAACTGTAGTCCTGTTCTGTTGAATTTTTTAGAACCTTTTGCCTCCATATCTGCCACTTTCCACCATCAGATCCATAATCACCACCATAAAAATTGCTTGAGCTTCTTCCACCAAAACTGCCTTCTTTCATGGATCCATAATTTGATCGCTGTTGCCCATTGTAATTTCCAAAATCATTATAAATTCACACTGCCAGCACAGCACCACAAAAACTTCGTCCTTTATTCTATCATATCCTCCTCCATTACCACTATATCTACCACTTTAGTTTCCATATCCAGATCCACTACCACTACTGTAACTCCTTCTTCTGCTATAGTTAGTACCATAGTTGAAACTCTCTCTACCAAATATATTATATCCACTTATCTACCTCCATAACTGCATTGCTACCATCACTGCCATCACCACTATGGCTATTTCTTCCACCAAAGTTTCTACCACCACCAAAGTTTCCTCCTTGACACATAAAATTGCCAGTGTAACTCTATTAACTCTTTTGAAGCATCAGACTGCATCTCTTGCTTTGAAAGGTCTTTTTCACTTTAGTTTTGCTCATTAATATTATATTTCTGAATGACAACTATGTCAATTGTATCATGATCAGCAAAAATTACAAAAAGTAAATCTCTTCTTTTCACTGTTATCTTCCATAACTTCTCTTGTTTTGATCTTACCATACTTTTCAAAGTAGTCTCTTAAATCAAATTCTTCTGTATCTTCTTTAATATCACCAATATATCACAGTTAGATATGCACTAGGTTTTACAGAATACTCTCTAGAACCATTTCTCTTGGTTCCATTAAATACCCATCAATACTATGTAGGCCAAGCATGCATTGCTACATTTACTTCTGTTACACAAGAATTAGTCATGAAACCAAAACCTCTGGAATGTTTTATTTGAGTATCCCTCATCACCATGCAATCTGTAACAGTGGCCCATTTTTCAAAGTGTTCTCTTATGCTATCATTCATAGTTTCAAAGCATAAGCCACCAATAAGCTTTTTTCAACTACTCTGGTTCCTTTGGATCAGGGCCACCCTCCATTTTAACACCAAATTTGCTGTCTGCAAATTGGGTGCATAATATGGAACAAGGCAAAAACGTATTAAATTTTTTTTCCCAAAAATTCATTCATTAGACAAATATTTATTAATTCTTCATAATACTAATAGCTCACACTTTCATTACATCAAAATGTTCTAAAATTCCTTTCCCCACCATAAGCTTGTCAAATCAGGAACATTTTATTAGCTCCCTCTTTTTGTTTTACAACTGAGGAAACTAGGGCTCACTGAGAAAAAGTGACAACCTAAACTAGGAGTAAGTAACTACCAGTCAGTTCTTTACAATGTGACATAGCAATATTTACTGTGCAGTAAGAAAACAGGAATAAAAACAAAATAAAATCATTGGGTGCCAATGAAGCTTACAACTGAGGTGTAGAATAAAGCCTATATCCAAAATAATTTTAATATAAAATACTATCTTATGAATGTCATAAGTGAATATAAATGAAATTGTTTTAGGTACTAGGAAGAGGAAGAGACCCTTGGCTTCTTTCCTGAAATTAACCCATCTTAATAAAGATTTTACCTCATACAACAAATTGAGTACTATAAAATATATGGCCCCAAAGAATATTTAAAAGAGGTAAGATCCTCTTTCTCCTTAATTTTACAGAGAATAATATGGAATTCCAAATTTCTAAGGTAGCACTTACTTTTCTAAGCTTTTAAGTCTTTGAAGGCAGGCACTTTTAAATTGGCATTCATAATACTTGGCATGTTTCCTGGCACACAGGAGCTACATAACAACTTGCTGATTAAGTCACTTGCTAGAGGTCTTGGTTCTAGAAAGCCAAGGATGACCTTCATGAATGAGGATTGCTGCAGAGCTATAGTGGGAGATCATATATTAAATATATGAAAACAAGACTCAATAATAGATCTTTTTAAAAAAAATTTTTATTCAGCTTCTAGATTGACTATTCACTGCCCTACAAATATATCCCTGCAATTTAAACTGAAAACTGCACCTTTTGAAATTTTTGTTAAATTTGTAATAAAACTTAAGAAAAAGAATTGGAATTCTAATTTCCTGCTATATAAAACTCCTACCTGAACAAGATCACTCTACCAATGTAGGTTTCTACTTTCCCTGCAACTTTGTCTTATTTTTAAAATTCAATTTTACTTTCTCAGTTTCAGATTCTCTTCTCCAATTTATTCCCCATGCATTGAGTAGTCAAGAAACACAAAAATCATTATAAATACCAGGTCATGCAAGTTAAATTTCTGTATGAGTCATATTCTGAAAATAAAAAAGAAGAAAAAGACTACATACTGATCTCTATCCAGAGTGAGATGGAGTTTTTCATTGTTATTTTCAATTGTACGGAGTCACTGAGTTGAACAATTAAAAAGTCTTTCAAAGCTCATTATCTTTATAATGATACTGTGCACTGTTTTCCACTGTTCTTGTGGTTCTGCTTACTTCATTTGGCATCAGTTCATGTAAGTCATCCTAGGTTTTTCTAAAGTCATTTCTTTCATTTCTTACATTATATAGTTTACATCCCATTCATAAATAATAACTTATTCATCATTTGATGAGGATCCTCTCAGCTCTTTGCCTCCACAAAAGAAGTTGCTATACATATTTTTGTATACCCATGAGCAATTAATATTTCTCTAATTATTTACATCTGTATTTGTTAGAAGAATGTTTTAAATTGCTTTCATATGCATCTCTTGAAAGGCAGACTATCAAATATTTTATACTATCTGTATTTATTTTAAAGGAATTTCTATCTCATCTACTAAATTATATTGGTAATATACAGAAATGCTCAAGATTTGTGGTTATTCTTCAACATTGCTGACGTTCTTAATTGTTTCCATTGGCTTTTTAGTTGATTCTTTAGGGATCTCTAGGTAAAGCATCCTTATGGTTTGCAAAAAGTAATAATTTTACCATTGCCCATATTAATTTCTTCAATTTCTTTTTCTTGTCTTATTTCTATACCTACCATGTTTGTAATATACTGAATAATAGTGGTGATAATCTACATCTCTGCTTTGCCCCTAATCTTATCTGGATGGCTTCTAGTTTAATCCCATTACAGATAATGTTTGTTCTTTGTTTTATATACATACTACTTATTTTAAGAACAGCTCCATTTTTTCCCAAGCTTTCTAGTGTTTTTAAAAAGAAAAAGTTTTGTATTTTGTTAAAAGCTTTTTTTTTCTACAACTATCAAAATATGATTTGTTTTTGTTACTGATACAGTCAACTTTGCTGATAGTTTTCTAATATTGAAACAACCCTACATTCCTGATATAAATCCAATCTGTTCATAGTGTGCAATCTTTGTGATATATAGCTATAAATTGCTTGCTAACAAATTAATTATAATTGTTTGCATCAATGTTCATTAGAGAAATTAATGTATAGTTTTCTTTCTCTTTTGTCTCTTCCTGATTTAGATATCAAGTTTGAATTTGGGTCTGAAAGAATGATTCCTTCCATTACTATTTTTTCAAATAGTTCTTTAAGTATTGGAATTAATTGTTCCTTAAATAATTACATGAATTCTCTTGTAAATTCATCTAGTCCTAGAGGTGTTGTTATTGCTTTCTTTCTGGCATTTGTTTAGAGCTTAATGAATTTCTTTTTCTAAAAGAAGGTTATCTAAATATTTAATTTTTTGTTCTGTTAATCTAGGCAACTCATGTTTATATAGATTTTTTATCTATTTAATTTAGATAATCATTACAGAAGAAAAAACTGAGACAAGGAGGGTTAAATGATTTGCTTAGTAAATGTCTGGGATCATATTTAAATTCAAGAAATGAGTCTTTCTGACTCTGGTCCTGAAACTCTATCCACTGGATCACCTAATTGCAGGTCAAGAATGAATCCTACCACACTCCAGAATTAGGTAGGATTTATGCCAGGAATACAGGGCTGATTGAACATTAGGAAAACTATAAGCATAACTGACCATAGCAATGAAAAAAAAACAACAATAAAAATCATATGATTAAATAATCTCAAAAGACAGAAAAAACTTTTGTCAAAATACAACAGCCATTCCTATCAAAAACATTAGAAAACATAGGAATCAATGCAGTCTCTTAAAATGATAGATAGTATCTTTGTAAATCTAAGCTTTTTGACATTATCTATGATATGGATAAGCTAGAATTGTTCTTAATAAGATAAATAAAGCAAGGATTATTATTTTTATTTAATAATTTTTTAGAAATATCAGCTATAAGCTAGGAAAAAAATAATAAAATTCATCTGGAATAACAAATGATCCAGGATATCAAAGGAAGCAATGAAAAAATGTAAACAAAAGGGAGCTAGCAATACTAGATTTAAAATCGTATTATAAAGAGGAAATCATCAAAACTAGCTGGCATTGGCCAAGAAATAGAATGGTGGATACTTGGAATAGATTAGGAACACAAGTGTTCCTAAGACAATGATTATAGTAATCTACAGTAATCTACTGTTTGATAAACTCAGAGACTCCATCTTCTGGGATAAGAACTCACTATTTGACAAAAACTGTTAGGAAAACTGGAAAACAGTATGGTAGACACTAGCATTGACCAAATCTCTGTATCTGTATCTCACAGTGTATACCAAGATAAGGTCAAAATGGGTACAAGAAGGGATACCATAAGCAATTTAGAAAAGCTAGGAATAGTTTATATATGAGATCTAGGAAGAGAGAGAATTTATAATTAAACAGAACTTAAGACAACATTATAAGTACAAAATGGATAAATTTTATTACATTATATTAAAAAGTTTTTGCACAAAGCCAATAAAACCAAGAAAGTGAAGCAGAAAGGTAGGAAACAATTTTTATAGCCAGTTTTTCTGATAAAGAACTCATTTTTAAATATATAGAGAAACTGACTCAAATTTATAAGAACACATACCACTACCCCAATTGAAAAATGGTCAAAGGATATGAACAGGCAGTTTTCAGATGAAGTTAAACTGTTATGGGAGCCACCTGCTAGTGGCTGCTGGGGATCTAATTCTGACTAGCAGAATAGATTCCCTTCAAGTGAGGGGATGACAACAATACAAGGAGACTAAGAGATAGTTGCATTTTCTGACCTCTCTCCTCTTCTCTCTTGCTTAGGATTTATTTCATTCCCAATTCACAAGCAACACCTGAGTCAGTAAAGGCTAATTTGCATTTCCTTCAAGGGTGTTATGATTCACATCTGTGGGGGCTTTTGGAGAACTGAACTGCCCCTTTCACACTTAGGCATGGTCTCTAACATTAAACCTACCTAATCATAGTCATGAAAAAAAAAAGCGTTAAATCACTATCGATTAGAAAATTGCAAACTAAAACAATACTGAGGTCCCACCTCATACCCATCATATTGGTTAATATGACAATAAAGTAAAATGATAATGTTGGAAAGGATGTAGGAAAATTGGAACATTAATGAATTATGGGTGGATTTGTGAATGAATGGATCCAATCATTCTGGAGAGTAATTTGGAACTATACCAAAAGTGCTTTAAAACTATGCATACACTTTGATCTGCAATAACATTACTAGGTATGTATCCTAAAAAGAGCATAAAAAAAGGAAAATGACTCATACATACAAAAATATTTATAGCAACTCTATTTGAGGTGGCAAAGAAATGAAAATTAAGGAGATGCCCATCAACGGGAGAATGGCTGAACAAACTGGTATGTTAACGCAATGGAATACTATTGTTCCACTAAGAAATAATGACCAGGTAGATTTAAGAAAAACCTGGAAAGACTTATATGAACTGATGCTGAGTGAAGCAAGCAGAACCAGCAGAAATTTATACACAGTAACAGCAACACTGTGTGATGATCAACTTTGATACTTAGCTCTTTACAATACAGATATCCAAGACAATTCTAAGAGACTCGTGATAAAAATACAATCTATATCCAGAGAAAGAATTACGGTGCATAAATGCAGACAGAAGCATACTGTTTTCACCTTTTTTTCTTCCTCATGGTTTTTTCCTTTTGCCTGATTCTTCTTTCACAACATAAGTAATGTAAAAATATGTTTAATATGACTTAACACATAACATCAGATTTCTTGCTGTATTAGGATAGAAAGGGGAGGAAGGGGTGAGAAAGAGGGAGACAGAAAAAAATGGGAAATTAAAATCTTTAAAAGTGTTGAAAATTAAAAAAAAAGAAATGCTAGTTAAAACAACAAGAAAAAGAAACTGAAGGAATAAAAATAGGTAATAAGGAAACAAAAATGCCACTTTAAAACTAGATGAAATAAATAAAACAACTTTAGCAAAGTTGTAGAATATAAAATGAACTCCTACAAATTATTAACATTTCTGTATATTACCAATAAAATCCAACAGGGAAGAGATAGAAAGAAAAATTCCATTTAAAATAATAAAAATTGTGGGAGTCTAGCAGCCAAGACAAATCCAGGAATTACATGAACACAATTAAAAAATGCCTTTAAAAGAAATATAGATCTAAACAATTGGAGAAACATTAATTACTTATGGGTAGGCTGAGGTAATATGATAAAAAATGCAGGTCCAACTAAATTTATTCTTTCAGTCCCAAGTCAATCAAATGGCCAAAGAATTATTTGATAGATCTAGAAAAAAAGTGAAAATTCATCTGAAGAAAAAAGAAAGTCAAGAATATCAGATGCTTCCAAACCAACCAAAAAAAAAAAATCAATCTGATGTTTTTTTATTTGCTAAGAGCACAAAGAGTTCCTACTTTACATTAGCTTATAATCAAAATTGAAGACAATAATAAAATTAAGCATATATAAAATACTGAAAATATTCTGGGAAATAGTTAACTACCAACAGTATGAAAAAAGATATTGCCATTGAGTTTGGCAGTGACTGAATAGGAAACTTGCTACTAAAAGAAGAAAATAAAAGTTTAAACATTTAAAATGATGCAATGAAACATTTACATAGTCTGTACTTTTCTACACAGATAGTTGTTAAGCATTTACCAATCCACCTTGCCTAAAAGTCAGAGGAAAAAAAATCTAGGAATGATTAAGATATTTTTGGAACACTGCTATTTAAACATGTTTAAACAGTATCTTTTTTTCTCTGAAAAATGGTTCAACAATGATATCTTAGTCATTGTCAGGTTGCTATATGGACCAAAGAAAATAAGAACAGCTTTGAAGCTGTGCCAGAATTCAACTGTGGCTAACCTTTTGACACAGATTCTCATTAGCTTTGGTATTTTCTGAGCCTATAACATTTGGATGGCTTGTAGAGCATCCAATATACTTTTCCTAAGAATGGGGAGTAACACACACACACACACACACACTCTCTCTCTCTCTCTCTCTCTCTCTCTCTCTCTCTCTCTCTCTCTCTCTCTCTCAGATACAGAAATAATGGTTTATGGGAAAAATTATGTGGAAACAATAGGATACCTGTAACTGTATTGTTCTTTCACAGAGAAGTTTAACCTGGCTCTTTGGTTTTTGGAGGAAATAGTGAAATAAAAAAGAAAAAAACAGAACTGAATTAAAAAAAACCTAGGTTTGAATCCTGACTTTGTACTGATCTAGCTGTGGAACCTTGATCAAGTCATTTACTTATCTATAAAATGAGGGAGCTGACATCTGGATTATTGGAATTTGGTGGTCACTAATGTCCTTTTCAGCTCTTGAATATAAGATTCTAACATATACCACTCTTTAAATGTAGTATATTCGATCAAGTCTGAGGCTTTTTAAATTACAGGGTTAGAAAATACAGTTGAAGGGATGCCAAAAGCCACCTGGTTCACCTCCTTTATTTTGCAAACAAGGAAGCAAAAGCTCTGTGACTTGTCCAAAACCACACAAACACTTAAGTATCTGATAAAAATTAAATCCAATTCCTCTTAGGCCTAAAATAGTATGCTCTTCATTTTACTATATGTACATTTTCCTGATTTTTACATGCTACCTAGAAGCTGGCATCTTCAGAATGGGAAAGAGACTGGACCCTTCTGTCATGATTTCCTTACTGCAGCATAGGTGTATGGGCAAAATTACCTTTTTACAAGATTGAATTACTTCAGAATATATAATACTTATGCACAAATGATGTCATAATGGATTTTTCTAGATTTGAAAGTTAGGATGACATTTGAAATAACATATAAAATGAACTGAAAGGTAATCATAACAGGATCTAATCCCTTTTATTATAATACCTAATTCCTTTCATTTAAATTTAGATGTTTTATTTCTCATGTAATAATGATGGCTATGTAGCTATTTTCATAGATGAAACATACTTCTAGATTTATATTAAGTGATTTTTCTTTCTTTTATTCTTCATCCATTGATGACACAAGTACATTCAATTCCCAAGAGGGCACTTGTATAATTCTACACAGAAGCATACATTACTTTATATGAAATATGAGTCTTTGTTGTCATTATCTCATGGAAAACCTGAAACAGATACTACAGAGGCCTAGAGGTTGATAAACAGAAAAGCTATTCTCTGTTACAGAGGCAGTTTTTTACTGCCAACTTGGAAGCTTAAAAATCAGAATTCCTGAGGGAGCCTAGATTGATGCAGGTATGTCATGATGACAGAGTATGTATGGATATATGATTCAGTTAAAGGGCCCTTCTGGCTATAACAAAGATAATTTAACAACTGACCCAAAATAAAAAAAACATTATCAGAGGGTAAGCTAAAGATAAAAATAGACTGAGACATTATGTAAGAAGCAATAAGAATGTGTTTCAATCCTTACGGTCATGAAAAAAAATCCTAAAAATATTAACAATTACACATTGGTATTGTGCTTTTAAAAAAGTATCATTTGAAACTGAAAGGCAGTAATAACAGACCAAGTAAAAGGTAGTATACTTCTCTGGCTTTTTACCACAAAGACTGTAAGGATACCTCCCCCCCCAAAAAAAATCTAATAATAGTGGACAATTTCTATGTATAATGATAAGGCTTGCAAATAATTTTACACATATGATTTCATTTGCATCTCATAACCCTGTCATATAGGATCTAAACATATTTACTTAAATTTTACAGATGAGGAAACTGAGGCTTTGAGAATTGAGTGACTTACCAGGAGTCCACAGCTTTTAAAGATCTGAGGCAGGATTGACAACTACAGACCTAGGCCCAGCACTTAGCCCAAATACATTATTTTTCTTTTCTAGTTACTATACTATGAAGGTATAGATGAATTTGTGGGTCAGTAATCCAAGAAGAATTGAGGTATATCCCCTAAACACTGTGGATGACAATAAAGAAAACAAATGGTGTTTCCCTCAAATCATGCTGGCTATGGTTCCTCTATCAGGGAAAGAGATTGCCAGATTAGTAATGTGGGGAGGAGATAAAGTGGGTGTTTGCTTGGGATAGCCCTAACCAATTGATTTTTCATTCTCTGTACTGCAGTTAATAAAATCAGCAAGGGGTAATCAATGACATGTTAATGTGTCAAATGCTATGCAATGACGTTTCTATCCTCTCTTGTTCCTTTTACAAAGTATAGAAAGTATCCCCATGTGAAATGGATGGCAGATTGACATTGCTGGTCTAAGCCTGGGCATTCTCCAACTAGGTTGGCAATAGAAAAATAGGAGAAAAAAATAGAGATACACAAAGAGACAGAGATAAAGAGTCAGATAAGGCAACTTCAAAGAATGGAGCTATGGATTAGAGAGAAAGCCAAATATGGATTCAAAAGAAAACTAATGTGGGCAATTTTAAGTTTAGCTGCAGGCCCAGAGGGCTCATCTGAGCAAACAGCCCAAGAGAGCAGGATCATGAGACTCCTCAAACAGAAATGATATCAAGGCCCTGTAATGTTAGAAAAGTAAATTGCCTTGGACACAAGTGTACTTTAAGCTTGTATCTACTCTTGTTATGGAGGCTGTATGTAATTCTGGTATCTCAAATTTGCAGGGAAAATTTTTTTTGAAGCTTTGAAGTTACTGTTAATTATTGTCATATGAGTAAATGTTTTTATTTTGAATTATTAGGAGCAGCAAGGTAGTACAGTGAACAGAAGGCTAGGTCTGACATTACTAAAAACTGATCACACCTATTTCATAAGGTAATTGTGAGGATGAAATGAAAAAATAATTTTCAAGCCCTTATCACAGTGCCTGGCACACAGTCGGCATTATATAAATGTTTATTTCTTCCTTTGTTCCCGATACATATTAAGGTTCAGTGTATTAGTGGGGATCTATGAGAAAAAATTTTACAACAGATCCACAAAGTACAATTGAATCCAAGATAGCATTTATTCCTCCCAAAGACCTAACTTTTCATTAATCGTGAGTTAGAGGGGGAAAATCCTAGAGGGGGATACTACATACACAATTAACTTGGCTTGACATGACAGGTCTTAGATCAACAAAGGCTCCAATATTATTTCATTATTGAGAAATAACATTCTTTCCAGGTTAAATTTATTGCAGATAGGCCAAAATTTTAACTTATGGTCATAAATTTCAAAATTATTTCATGCTGCAAATGGTCCCACTAATAGCACTGGATATTTTGTATTCATCAAATGAAAAAAAAAAAAAAAAGAGAGACACTTCCGGGGGTGGAGCCAAGATGGGGGAGATCAGACAGGAGTCTCTGTAACCTCCTCTAACCTTTCCTCAAACCAACAACATATGAAGCCTCTAGACTGATTTTGAAGCAAAAAAATCCACAATATCGGGAGGACAACACGATTCTAGAAGAAGATACTCTGGAAGAACTTCAAAACAGGTCTGTTTTAATTGGGCAGGGGCATGGTCTACTGAACCCAGACTGCAGCACAGGGAGACCAGGGCAGGGAGCTGGAGCAGGAAGCTGGAACAGGAAGCTGGAACAGGAGTGGGAGGCTTGTGCTTTTTACAAGCCTGGGAGTCTTCTGTGGGCCTCCTGGGCCAATCTGTCCTGATTGTAAGCAGGTGGTTTGGAAAATCTACCTTTTGTGGAGGGTAGATTGTGAACCACTGACCTCCTGACCAGCGCCCGACCTAGCTGCCATTACACAGCACCCTAAAGCAACAAATCAGTCAGCAGAATGGATCAGCATCTGAAATAATTCAATCAGAAGAATGGATCAGCACCTGAAATAACTCAATCAACTGAACTGCCCCAGGGTAAATTAAAGCAGCTGTCCCTTTTTTGCCTTGAACAGACCTCACACCTTTAAAAAAAAATGAATAAAAAACCAAAAGAGCTCTCACCATAGACAACTTTTATGGAGAGAGGGAAGAACAGACCTCAAATCCTGAGGCCCCTAAAGGTAAAGCAACTCCAGAAAAAGCCCCAAAGAGAGACATAAACTAGACTCCATGTCACAGGGCTTTCTTAGAAGATTGTATAAAGGATCTTAAAAGAGAGTTAGAAGAAACATGGGGAAATGAAATGAGATCACTGCAAAATAAAATGGAAAAAATGGAAAAAGACTACCATGAACAAACTGGCCAATTACAAAAGGAGCTAAAAACAGTAACTGAAGAAAATAAGGCATTAAAAATTAGAATTGAACAAATGGAAATGAATGACTCATCATCAAGACTTCAAGAATCAGTCAAACAGAAACAAAAAAAGGAAAAGATAGAAAAAAACATGAAATATCTCCTAGGAAAAACAATTGACTTGGAAAATAGATCTAGGAGAGACAATCTAAGGATTATAGGGCTTCCTGAAAGCCACGATGAAAAGAGGAACCTAGAGACTATCTTCCAGGAAATCATAAAAGAAAACTGCCCTGATATTTTAGACCCAGAAGGCAAAATACTTATTGAAACAATCCACCGATCACCTCCTGAAAGAAACCCAAAAATTAAATCTCCCAGGAGTATCCTGGCTAAATTTCAGAACTATCATACCAAGGAAAAGATATTACCAGAAGCCAGAAAGAAACAATTTAAGTGTCAAGAAGCGACAATTAAGATCACACAAGACCTAGCAACTTCCACTTTAAAGGATCGAAGGGCCTGGAATCAGATATTCTGAAAGGAAAAGGAACCTGGATTACAGCCAAGAATAAGTTATCCAGCTAGAATGAGCATTACCTTCCGGGGAAGAAGATGGTCATTCAATGAAATAAGAGAATTTCACCTATTTCTAATGAAAAGACCAGAACTGTACAAAAAATTTGATCTACAAACACAGAATACAAGAGAAACATAAAAAGGTAACAAGAAAAAAAAAAACTCTTGAGAACTATATGTATGTTATGGGTACTTATAGAATGAGGGTTGATTTTATTAGTACATTATGATTATTATGATATTGTGATTATTGTGATTTTATGATTAATTATTATGATATGATTATTGTGATTTTATGATTATTATGATATGATAATCTGAAAAAGAAATGAGAGGTGGAAAAGGGATAAAACTGCAAGAGGAGGAAAAGGAGGTAAAATAAGGGAAATTACATCACATGTAGAGGCAAAGAAAACCTATAATGATTGAGGGGAAAAAAGGGAGGGGAATGAGAATTGTGTTAATCTCCAACTCATCAGATTTGGCTCTGAGGGAATAATAGATGTATTGGGTATTAAAAAGAAACTTGTCCTATCTATAAGGAAACCGGAAGGAAAGGGGGAAAAAGGGAATAGACTAATAGAAGGGAAAACAGAAGAATTAAGGGAAAGGTTTAAAAAAGGGGGTGGGGCTCTAAAGGGGAAGGATTGTTTGAGGGAAGTAGTTATCAAACGCAAAATACTAGGGAGGAGGGAAAGGGGATAGGAAAGAGAAAAGCATAACCCAGGATAAATAAGATGGCAGGAAAAACAGAATTAGTTATTTTAACTGTGAATGTGAATGGAATGAACTCTCTCATAAAGCAGAAGCGGATAGCAGAATGGATTAAAATCGAGAATCCTACAATATGTTGTTTACAAGAAACACATCTAAAGCATAGTGACACATACAGAGTGAAGGTAAAAGGCTGGAGCAGAACCTATTATGTTTCAGGTGAAAAAAAAAAAAACAAACAGGGATAGCAATCCTGATCTCAGATCAAGTAAAAGCAAAGATATATCTAATTAAAAGAGACAAGGAAGGAAACTATAACTTATTAAAGAGTACTATAGACAATGAAGCAATATCAATACTAAACATATATGCACCAAGTGGTATAGCACAGAAACTCCTAGAGGAAAAGTTCAGAGAGATGCAAGAAGATATAGATAGCAAAACTATACTAGTGGGGGATCTAAACCTCCCTCTCTCAGAACTAGATAAATCAAACCACAAAATAAATAAGAAAGAAATTAAGGAGGTAAAGAAAATGTTAGAAAAGTTAAGTATGATAGATCTCTGGAGGAAATTAAATGGAGACAGAAAGGAGTTTACTTTTTTCTCAGCAGTCCATGGAACTTATACACAAATTGACCATGTGTTAGGACACAAAAACCTCAAAAGCAAATGCAGAAAGGCAAAAATAGTAAATGTATTTTTTTCAGATCGTGACGGAATAAAAATCACATGCAATATAAGACCAGCAGAAAATAGACCAAAAAGCAATTGGAAACTAAGTAATTTTATCCTAAAGAATGAATGGGTGAAACAGGAAATTACAGACTCAATTACTAATTTCATCCAAGAGAATGACAACAATGAGACAACATACCAAAATCTGTGAGATGTAGCCAAAGCGGTAATAAGGGGAAATTTTATATCTCTAGATGCTTATTTGCATAAAATAGAGAAAGAGAATATCAATGAATTGGGCTTGCAACTAAAAAAGCTAGAAAAAGAACAAATTAAAAACCCCCATCAAATACCAAACTTGAAATCCTAAAAATAAAAGGAGAGATTAATAAAATTGAAAGTAAAAAAACTATTGAAGTAATAAATAAAACTAAAAGTTGGTTTTATGGAAAAACCAACAAAATAGATAAACCTCTACTGAATTTAAGTAGAAAAAGGAAAGAGGAAAATCAAATTGTTAGTCTCAAAAATGAAAAGGGAGAACTTTCCAGCAATGAAGAGGAAATTAGAACAATAATCAGGAGTTACTTTGCCCAACTGTATGCCAATAAATTTAATGACCTAAGTGAAATGGAGGAATATCTACAAAAATATGGATTGCCCAGGTTAACAGAAGAGGAAATAAGTTACTTAAATAGTCCCATTTTAGAAAAAGAAATAGAACAAGTCATTAATCAACTCCCTAAGAAAAAATCCCCAGGACCAGATGGATTTACATGTGAATTCTACCAAACATTTAAAGAACAATTAACTCCAATATTATATAAACTCTTCGAAAAAATCGGGAATGAAGGACTCCTACCAAATTCCTTTTATGACACAGACATGGTACTGATACCTAAACCAGGTAAAACAAAAACAGAGAAAGAAAATTATAGACCAATCTCCCTAATGAATATTGATGCAAAAATCTTAAATAAAATATTAGCAAAGAGATTACAGAAAATAATCCCCAGAATAATACACCATGACTAAGTAGGATTTATACCAGGAATGCAGAGATGATTCAATATTAGGAAAACTATTAGCATAATTAACTATATCAATAACCAAATTAACAAAAAACATATGATAATCTCAATAGATGCAGAAAAAGCGTTTGATAAAATCCAACATCCATTTCTATTAAAAACACTAGAGTGTATAGGAATCAATGGACTTTTCCTTAAAATAGTAGCATCTATTTAAAAACATCAGCTAGCATCATATGTAATAGTGGGATGAAACAAGGTTGCCCACTATCACCATTACTATTCAATATTGTATTAGAAATGCTAGCTTTGGCAATAAGACAAGAAAAAGAGATTAAAGGAATTAGAGTAGGTCATGAGGAAATCAAATTATCACTCTTTGCAGATGATATGATGGTCTACTTAGAGAACCCTAGAGAATCAACTAAAAAACTATTAGAATTAATCCACAACTTTAGCAAAGTTGCAGGATACAGAATAAATCCACATAAATCATCAGCATTTTTATACACCACCAACAAAATCGAATAGCAATAGATACAAAGAAAAATTCCATTTAAAATAATTTTCGATAGTATAAAATATTTGGGAATATATCTGTCAAGGAAAAGTCAGGATCTATATGAGCAAAACTACAAAACACTCTCCACACAAATAAAGTCAGATCTAAACAATTGGAAAAACATCAAGTGCTCTTGGATAGGTCGAGCGAATATAATAAAGATGGCAATACTACCTAATCTATTTATTTAGTGCTATACCAATCAAACTCCCAAGAAATTATTTTACTGACGTAGAAAAAATAATAACAAAATTCATCTGGAAAAACAAAAGGTCAAGAATTTCAAGGGAATTAATGAAAAAAAAAAAACCAAATGAGGGTGGCCTAGCTGTACCAGATCTAAAACTGTATTATAAAGCAGTGTTCATCAAAACCATTTAGTACTGGCTAAGAAATAGAGTAGTGGATCACTGGAATAGGTTAGATTCACAGGACAAAATACTCAATGACAATTGTAATCTAGTGTTTGATAAATCTGAAGACCCCAGTTTTGGGGATAAAAACTCACTATTTGACAAAAACTGCTGGGAAAATTGGAAACTAGTATGGAAGAAACTAGGCATTGACCCACACCTAACACCATATACCAAGATAAGGTCGAAATAGATCGATGATCTAGACATAAAGAATGATATTATAAACAAATCAGAACAATGTAGGATGTTTTACCTCTCAGACCTGTGGAGGGGGAAGGAATTTGTGACCAAAGAAGAACTAGAGATCATAATTAATCACAAAATAGATAATTTTTACTATATCAAGTTAAAAAGTTTTTGTACAAACAAAATGAATGCAGACAAGATTAGAAGAGAAGCAATAAACTGGGAAAATATTTTTACATTCAAAGATTCTGATAAAGGCCTCATTTCTCAAATATATATAAGAATTCAAGCCATTCTCCAATTGATAAATGGTCAAAAGATATGAACAGACAATTTTCAGATGAAGAAATTGAAACTATTTCTAGTCACATGAAAAGGTGCTCCAAATCACTATTGATCAGAGAAATGCAAATTTAGACAACTCTAAGATACCATTATACACCTGTCAGATTGGCTAAGATGACAGGAAAAGATAATAACGAATATTGGAGGGGATGTGGGAAAACTGGGCACTGATACATTGTTGGTAGAACTGTGAATGGATCCAACCATTCTGGAGAGCAATTTGGAACTATGCTCAAAAAGTTATCCAAACTGTGCATACCCTTTGACCCAGCAGTGTTTCTACTGGGCCTATATCCCAAAGAGATTTTAAAGGAGGGAAAGGGAACCACATGTGCAAGAATGTTTGTGACAACCCTTTTTGTGGTGGAAACAAACTGGAAACTGAATGGATGCCCATCAATTGGAGAATGGCTGAATAAATTATGGTATATGAATATTATGGAATATTATTGTTTGGTAAGAAACGACCAGCAGGATGATTTCAGAGAGGCCTGGAGAGACTTGCATGAACTGATGCTGAATGAAATCAGCAGAACCAGGAGAACATTATATACAGCAACAAGACTATATGATGATCAATTCTGATGGACATGGTTCTCTTCAACAATGATGTGATTCAAACCAGTTGTGCTGCGATGAAGATAGTCATATACATCCAGAGAGGCCTGTGGGAACTGAGAGTGAACCACAACACAGCATTTTAACGCTTTCTGTGAATATTTCCATGCATTTTGTTTTCCTCCTTAGGTTGTTTTTTTCTTCTTCTCTTTCTAGATCTGATGCTTCTTGTGCAGTAAGATAAATGTATAGATATGTATACATATATTGGATTTGTCATATAATTTAACATATTCAGCATGTATTAGATTACCTGTCATCTAGGGGTGGGGGGCGGGGGGAAGGAGGGGAAAAGCTTGGGAAAAAAAAGTTTTTGCAAAGGTCAATGTAGAAAAATCACTCATGTTTTATAAATAAAAAGCTTTTAATTAAAAAAATGAAAAAAAGTAGCTTAAATAATGTTTAAAGTTCTTTCAGAGGTATCTTTTCACTACTCCATGTAGACATGAAGAAAAAAAAAAAGTACAAACTCTTAGGCCAGAGATCCAGCAGCAAGTAATGATTTACTTTTTATACTAGTGATTAATGCATCTTTTCCAAAAATTGCATCTTTCTTCAGAATCACCCTTGGTTCATCTAGGAATATGAACTCTTATTGGGAAAGACTGGAAAACTGATTAGAGCACTAACAGTTATTAACATCTCCCTAAGTATAACTCAATTTACTTTCTGGGGAAAAGAAAGATTATTTATAAATTTTGAAGCTGACTAATTCTGGCTTCTGTTTTAAAAATCATAGCTATATGCAGGTAGAAAAATAATGTACAGAATGTCACATTATATCTCTCTCAAAATTAGAAGAGAAAATGGGGGGGGGAAACAAATTATAGGAAGAAAAAAAACAAAAACAAAAAAACCCAAGCCTGTCTCTTCAAATAATGTTGGGTTGATACAATACAAAAGATTTTATTTTATACTTGAATTTCTTGGTATCAATTTATTCTTCCATTTAAAAAATGGGTATAAACAGTGCTCATATTCTTAGATGAGTGTATGAAAGCTATTCAACTTATAATGAATCTGAAAATGGAACTAGAATTAATGAGTATTAGTTTTAAATAAGCAGATTTAGGTCGAACATAGAGGAAAACTTCTTAACACTGTAAGCTATCCAAAAGCAAGAAAAGGTTGCCTTAGGATAGTAAGTTATTCTATGCTAAAGTATTTCAAGAAATTTTGGATAAGCACTCATGATGAATATTATAAAAAGGTTGCCTGAACATGTTGAATTTGATGGCTTTTGAAGTGACTTTCACACCTGACACTATTAAGGCTTGTAAAAACCACAGAGCCCATTTAGTTCAGCTCTGTTTTACAAATGAAGAAATTGAGGCCAAGAGCAACAGAGTGACGTGCCCAAAGTCACAACAATAATAAACAGCAGAACTGGAATTCAAAACCTAACTAAAGAGCTTCCCACTACATTATAGTTAATTCAGGAAAATAAAATGTTCTTTTGAATAACCCCCCCCAGCCCCAATTGAATTGGGTAAGTGTAACCTAATGACCCCATGAAACATTAAGAACAATAAAACAAAATCAAAAGATGGGAAAACTTAGAAGAAAATGTGAAATATCACAAATACATGAAAAACAAATGATCTAGAAATTAGACTGAGTAATGATAATTTAGGAATTATTGGACACCTTGACTGCCAAGATCAAAGAAAGAGCCTAGACATCATATTTTGAGAAATTGTCAATATTCTAATATCTAATCCTAATTTTAAAAGGCAAAATAGAAATGGAAATGCCAATCATTACCAAAATGAAAACTCTCAGGATATTATATCTAATATTATATCTAATACAATTATATCTAAAACTCTCAGGAATATTATATCTAATTCCAAAGCTCTTAGGTCACAGAGAAAATACTGTAAACAGCCAGAAATAAAATTTCCAAATATCATGAAGCCAAAGTCAAGATTACACAGACTTAAAACAGTTACCATGTTAAAGGAGCAGAGGGGCTCAGAATATGTTACTCAGCCAGGCTAAAGAGTTAGGATTGGGGGGCGAGGGGGAAGGGGGAAGGAGCGGGAAATGGATATTTAATGGCATGGATGTCTTTCAAGGAATCCTGATGAATATAGCAGAGCTAAATAGAAACTTTTATATTCAAATACAAGATTTAAAAAAAGCATAAAAATTAAACATGAAAGAGTAATTATAAGACTCAATAAAGTTAAAATATTTACATTCCTGAATAGGAACTTACATGCAAGTCCTAGGAATTTTGGCATTACTGGATTAGGTAGGAGTCTACAGAAACAAAGGGTACAGGTTTGAGTTAATTATGTTGGAATGATCTTCTTCTCTCCTCCCCCCCCCCAAAAAAAAAAAGAAAAGTTGAGAAAGAGGAGAAATAGAAGGGAAAGGTATAAGGAAAATTATCTCATAAGCATGTAACCTTCCCATCCTATCTTCCTTTCACTGCAAAAACTCATGCTTCTTTAATGCAAAATAATTGACCCCACTCTACCTTCTCCTTCCCCCTTCTTCCAATTTATCCCTCTTTCTCACCCCTTAATTTTCTTTTTTTCTTTCTTTCTTTCTTTTTATTTTGGAATAATAGTCAACTTGCATTTGTGCCCTCTGTCTAGTAGACTTCCAACTACCTTAAAATAATAATTAAGTTTTTGGAAGTTACATATATCAACTTTCCAAATAGAAATGTAAACCATTAATCTTACTGAGCTCCTTATGGTTCCTTTTTAATGTTTACTTTTTTAACCTTCTCTCATGACTCGCATTTGAAAGTCATATTTTCTGTTTAGTTCTGGTCTTTTCATCAGGAATGATTAAAAGTCCTCTGTTTCATTTTTTCCCTAGAAAGATTATACTTGGCTTTGCTGAGGTGGTTATTTTTAATTATAACCCACATAAATCATCAGCATTTCTATATACTACTAATAAAACCAGCAGCAAAAGACAGAAATTTCATTTAAAACAACTGCAGACAATATAAAACATTTGGGAGTCTATATGAAGACAAAACCAGAAATTGTTTTTATTGCTTGTTTTTTCAGTTGTGTCTGATTCTTTGTCACTACATTGGGGTTTTCTTGGCAAAGATAATGAAATTTCAGCAACATTCTCATTCACTATGTTTTATTTAAATATACAAGTATCATTTTACATGGTTGAATTTGATCATATATAGATATTTGCAACCAATTGTTCCTGGCACTATTATAATCATGATCGGTCATCTTTACAAATATGTATTATAGTGAATAGAACATTGGGCCCAGAGTCAGAAAGTCCTAACTTAAAATCTGGTGTAAGATACTCATTAATTATATGACCATGGGCAAGTCACTTAGTCAAGTCTGTTAGATGTTAAGTCTGCCAGATCAAAGAGAATATTTTGCAAGAAACAACCACCAACAACAATAAATTCAAATATACTGAAGTTACAATTAAAATTGTACAGGATTTATCATCAGCTACAATAAAAGACTACAAATGCTGGAATAATATATATATGGGCAATCAAAAGAACTAGGCCTAAATATCATAACCAGCAAAATTATCCATAATATTGAATGAAAGAAAAAAGACATCCAAAAAATTTGCAGATTTTTAGGACTTTGTCTCAACCAAACCTGAATTTAATAGAAAATTTAACATATAAGAAGAGTCAGTATCAAAGATTAATTTCAAGGAACTCAACATGAACAAATTGTTTATTTTTTTTTTTACATGGAAATGTATGCCATATGTTTAAGACTGACATAACTTAAAAGAAAGATTGGGGCAGAATTGAATATGATCTGAGTCTAAAAAGCAAAATTATCTAGAAAAAGGTAAAAATAATACTTATGTTATACAAATGAGGAAGAACTGACACAGAGGCATTAGAAGGGGAAGGAAGGTTCTTAGTTCTGAAAACGTATTCACATTGGGAATGGGTTAAATAAGTAATACTACACACACAGAGAGGTATATGCACATACCAACACCACTCATTATTCCTGATAAAGCATTATCAAAAGTATTCAACTGTTCATGTGAGTAGAGGATATTCAGGAATAACCAGTACTGCTCATTCACCTTTGGCGTCTACCTTCACTTAATTCACACCTGTGGCTCCAAGAAGCTGTAACACAAGCAGCAAACATACAACAGTAATCCATCTTGGCAGATGAGCTAAACCAGAGTGAATTTAATTGACAGGCTTCAAACCCATCAGTGAGTTAGGGGGATGTCTATGCAAAGACTTCTGGCCAAATGGGCAGATGAGAATAATTTGGTTCAATGGCCATAAAAGTGGTTGAAGTAAGTGCTATGGAACACTTAGAGCCTGATCAGACATCAAAGATGCCAAGGTCATTTACTGCATCATGAACCATTAGCAGTCATTCTGATTTTTGTCTTTCTTTATATCACAAAGTTTCTAGTATATCAATAAAGAATAACCAAAGAAGGAAGAAATTAGAATGGTATCCATAATTAAATATCTCACATAGCTATGGAGGGCAGAATGGCTTTATGTAAAATTTTAAAATCATATTGACTATCTGTGGTTGAGGTAAATTTTATAATGCTTTCTATAAAAGCTAATATGAGTTTACATTTGTATAGTTCATAATGGTTACAAAGTACATTGCACAAATTCTCAGTGAATCCTTATCATGACTGAGGGAAAATGATTAGTGACTTGTCTAAGATCACAAAACTTTTAAGTGAGAGATCCAGGACTACAATGTAGATCTTAGAACTCCAAATGCAATTCTTTTTTCATAATACCAAGCTGATTTCCCAAATGTGAACTTTAAAGAAACTATCACCTGTATTCTTCACCATACTTTTTCCAGGTTAACAAATTAGTCATTATATCATTGTAATATTTCGTGGCATTCAAGTAACATGACCTCCTGTAAATAAGAATTTTATACAGTACTTTTGCATAACTGAAAAGTGAGAACAAAATGGCATCATATTAATTAATATTGTGCCAAGACCATTATAATACACCATATAAAAATCAGCTTCTAGACAGAAAAAAATGAGCAATATTCATCAAAAGTGTTTAATGAGTATTTATAACTTAGAAATTCTAGTAATGAACCAATCTAATCTGTATTTAGCACTTTTATCCAAATATTTAATTTTTTATTTGTTTCTCTACTGGAATTAAAAATATTAATTCCACCTCAATACAACCTATATTTGTATAGGACTGTTAAGAATAGCTTAATTTTGTTTTTCAGTCTTTTTCCAGTCTTAAATTTCTATTTAACAATTTTCCTATTATGTTGATCACGTCATTCCCCCTGGACAATTCTATAATTACTCCAAAACATCTTTCTCAGAAAATCAAAGTTTCTGATTATAGCTTTTGAAGTCTTTTGATTTGTCCTTTTACTGTTCCTCTGTTACCTTACTTCCCTAATTCTTTCCTTTACACAGATCAGTGTTGGGGTTCTAATCATGTAAAAACTCTTAGCAAGTCATTATAACACATTTTTATATACCTGTGGTATGCAGAAATAAAAAGAAATATGCTAGGGTTAGGTTAGACCTGCATGAATCTTAGAGTTCAAAGCGGTTATGGCATTTGGGGAGCAGCAAAATATGACAAAAGGAACACTAAATTAGAGTTCTGGATCTGGCATCCTGATTCAGCCACTTAATACCTATATCATCCTAGTCAAATCCCTTAATTTTTTTTCACTCACTATTTTCTCACCTGTAAAATGGGGAATTAGAATATTTACATTAGCTACTTCATAAGGATATTGTAGAAAAGAACCCTAAAATGTTTAGAGTGCCTCATATTAAATGTGAACTACTGCAAAACATAAAAAAATTAAGACAAACTAATAGTGTACTTATCATAGTATATAAGAACAATACAAAACTCAGTGCTGTTTGAGGTCCTAGGGAAAGAGATGAATACTTTTTGGGAGAGAAGAAGGATCTGAGAAGAGTTCATGGAAGATGTGATAAGTTATATTTTAAGAAAAATAGCAATTCAACAGACAGTAGGGGGAAAGTACAAATTACAAGTAGAGGAAACAGCAGTATAGTAGTCTAATTTGCTTATAGCATAGAACTGATAGAAGAAAATAGTTAAGAGAATAGGCTGGAAAGACTAAAATGTGGTAGCATACGACTATAGAAGACTGAATAACAGGCAAAAACATCTTATTATTCCTTACTCCGTAGTTATTAATAAGTATGGCAATACTGTAGAGGAAAATTTTAAGAAGAAAAAAGAGTGAAGGCAGAAAACAGAGAAGGTTACTTCAATGGTTCATAGTAGAGGAAAAGCAAATGAAGGGATGAGAAAGACACTACAGAGGGTGAAACTGAGGGGACTGACAAAAACTAAGATATGAGAGGCAGTGCCAGAAAACAGATTTGTTATGTTTTGTAATTATTATTCTATAAAGACTGTTAACTGATTAAATTTCTTACAGAAAAATGTCTGTCTTGGTAATCTGAGTAAGAACATAGAATATAAAAACTGAAGTAAGCTTCAGGGATTATTTTCTTCAAAGACCCTCATTTTATAGAAGAAGAATGTAAGATCCAGAGAAAGGGAATTACTTGCCTAAAATCACACAGCTTTTTAGTAAAGACATCAGGTTGCTGGTAGCTGCCCCAAGTTTCTTTCCAGATGAAACAGTGAATGTAAGAAAAGTATAAGACTTCCAGGGCAGACTCAAGATTGGCAGAGTAGAGATAGTATTCAGCTGAGCTATCCCAACATTGTCCTCCAAAATTGTTCAAGTTGAATTCTGGAGTGGCAGAGACAACAAAAGATCAGATTAAGGTATGAAGCACTAATACATGGTTTTATAGCCCTTTGAGAATACTCCCAATTATTTTACATAATGATGGGATCTGCAACTCCAAATTTAAAAAAAAAAATAATAATATTAAAAATTGTTCTCACATGTATTTGGGATAAAAATACAATATTTAAAAATCAGAGAGACAGTTAAAAGAAAGGGCTGGTATAGAATCTGTTATGCTTCAACTTAAGTAAAAAAGCCAGGGAGGTAGCAATCATGATCTCTCTCTTTTTTTTTTTCTTTAAAGCTTTTTACTTACAAAACATATGAGTGATTTTTCTACACTGACCTTTGCAAAAAACTTTTTTTTCCAAGCTTTTCCCCTCCTTCCCCCCACCCTCCACCCCTAGATGACAGATAATCTAATA
>JAJPUD010006633.1:0-23286 GCA_023553655.1 Myrmecobius fasciatus | reverse complement strand
AGATGGATGGATATTTACAAAAATATAAATTGTTCACATTAACAGAAGAAACAGAATTCTTAAGTAACTCAATCTTAGAAAAAGAAATTGAACAATCAATAAATATACTCCCCAAGAAAATATCCCCAGAACCCCAGATTTGCATACTTATTCTACTACTTATTTAAGGTACAATTAACTCCAATACTATATAAACTTTCCATAAAAAAAGAACAAACGAACAAAACAAAACAAAAAAACAGGTCAAGGAGTCCTATCAAATTCCTTTAATATCTAATGGGGGAAGGGCAAAGACAGAGAAAGAAAATTATGTCAATCTAATCAATGAATACCAATGTTAAAAAAAAATCAATAAAATATCAGCAAGGAGATTATGATTATACACTATGATCAATAACAAAGCCAGGAACAAACATATGATTATTTCAGTAGATGCAGAAAAAAATCTTTTGACAAACTAAAATAATTATTCCTACTAAAAACACTAGAAAGTACAGGAATAAATGGACCTTTTCTTAAAATTATAAATAGGATTTATTTACAAACATCAGCAAATATAATCCGTAATAGGGATAAGATATACTAAGATTGGAGGTGAAACAAGGATGCCCATTATCAGTACTATTTTTCAATATTATCCTCGAAATGTTAATTATAGAAATGAGAAGAAAAATAAATGGAAGGAAACAATAGGCAACAAGGAAATAAAGCTATCATTCTTTGCATATAATATGATGGGATACCTGGAGAATACTAGAGCATCATACTAAAAAACTAGTTAAAACATTAGCAGTCACAGGATATAAAATAAACCCCCATAAATCATCTCTTCTATATATTATCAAAATCCAACAGCAAGAGATAGAAAGGAAAATTCCATTAGAAATAACTGATTATTTAGGAGTCTGCCTATCAAAACAAACCCAGAATCTATATGAATTGCTCTTGTTCAATCATTCACTCATATCAAATAATTTGACATCATGGACCATATAGTACACTGGTCCTTCTATGCTCTACTAAAACCCAAAATCTATCCAAGTTCATGTTCATTGTTTCCATGTGTATTTCTCCATCTCATCCTCTACTACCCTCATTTCCTTTAGCCTTCAAACAAGGGTCCTCCCCCCCAATGAGTCCTTTCTCATTATGTGGCCAAAATATTCATGCTTCAGATTAAGTATTAAACTTTTCAGTGAATAGCCTGAATTGATTTCTTTTAAGTACTACCTAATTTGATCTCCTTTCTACCCCAAGGATTTTCAAAATTCTTCTACACAGCATTACAACTCAAAAGTGTTGATTCTGTGGCACTCACTTTTCTTGTGTCCAACTCTCACAGCCATATACTGATACTGGAAAAATCAAAGCTTTGACTGTAAGGATGAGATATTTCTGCTTTTTAACACCATATTCAGATTTGTCCTACATTTACTACCAAGGATCTAGTGTCTTTTAATTTCATGGCTGTAGTCACCATTTGCAGTCATATTTGAGCCAATGAATATTTAAATATGACACTTTCCATTTCTTCTCCCTGTACCAATTGCTAAGATCTTTGTATTTTCTATGTTAAGCTTCAGACCAGCTTTTTTCACTCTCAACTTTCACCCTCATCATAAGGCTTCTTAATTCTTCTTCACTTTCTGCCATCAGAGTGTTGTGATCTGCATATCTGAGATTGTTTACATTTCTCTTGGTAACTTTAATTCCAGATTGTGATTGATTTAACCTGGTGTTTCACATGATGCACTTTGCATATCAGTTAGATAAATAACGCAATGATATTGTTATATCATATTTCTTTTTCAATCTTAAACTAATCAGTTGTTCCAAGTCCTATCCTAACTGTTGTTTCTTGGCTTGCATACAGGTTCCTCAGGAGAAAATTAAGATGATCTGGGATTTCCATCTCTTTGAGGACTTGCCATATTTTGTTGTGATTTACAGTTAAAGAGTTTAATGTAGTCACTGAAGGCAAAGAAATGTTTTTCTGGAACTTCTTTGCTTTCTTCATAATCCAGCAAATATTAGCAAATTGATCTCTAGTTCTTCAGCCTCTTTGAAAATCAGGCTGATCTGGTAATTTTCAATTCACATATTGCTAAAGCCTAATTTACAGCATCTTAAGTACTTAAGAACACCTTGCTGGCATGTGAAATGAGCACAATTCTTTATTAAATTGAACATTCCTTGACACTGTTCTTCTTTAAGACTGGAATGCAAACTGATCTTTTCCAGTGTTGAGTTTTCCAAATTCACTAGAATATTGAGTGCAGCATTTTAACAGCATCATCTTTTAGGATTTTGAATAGCTCAGCTGGAATTCTATTATCATTTTATTTTTTTTTTATTTGCAAAACATATGTATGGGTAATTCTTCAACATTAACCCTTACAAAGCTTTCTGTTACAAATTTTTCCCCCCTATTCCCCACCCCTCCCATAGATGGCAGGATATCCACTACATGTTAATTAAGTTACAATACTTGACAAATCGAATATATGTATACATATTTCCATACATCATTGTTGTGCAAGGAAAATCGTATCTACAAGAAAGAAAAATCAGAAAAAGTTAACACAATGCAAGCAAACATCGAGAGCATGAAAATGTTATGTTGTGATCCACATTTCACATTCCTCTCTCTGGGTGTATATAGCTTTCCTCACTGAACAATTGAAAGTGGTTTGAAACATTTCATTGTTGAAGATAGACATGTCCATCAGAATTGATCGTCATATAGTATTGTTGCCGTGTATAATTATCTCCTGGTTCTGCTCATTTCATTCAGTATCAATTCATGCAAGTCTCTCCAGGCCTCTCCGAAATTGTCCTGCTGGTCGTTTCTTACAGAACAATAATATTCCATAATATTCATATACCATAATTTGTTCAGCCATTCTCCAACTGATGGGCATCCATTCAGTTTCCAGTTTCTAGCCACTACAAAAAGGGCTGCCACAAACATTCTTGCACATGTGGGGCCCTTTCCCTCCTCTAAGATCTCTTTGGGATTTAGGCCCAGTAGAAACACTGCTGGGTCAAAGAGTATGCACAGTCTGATAACTTTTTGAGCTTAGCTCCAAATTGCTCTCCAGAATGGTTGGATCTGTTCACAGTTCCACCAACAAAGTATCAGTGTGCCAGCCTTCCCACATCATTATGTTTTCCTGTCATTTTAGCCAATCTGACAGGTGTGTAGTGGTACCTCAGGGTTGTCTTAATTTGCATTTCTCTGATCAATAGTGATTTGGAGCAACTTTTTATATGACTATAAATAGTTTTAATTTCATCCTCTGAAAATTGTCTGTTCATATCCTTTGACCATTTATCGATTGGAGAATGGCTTGAGGAATTCTATTATCTTTACTCACCTTATTGTCAGCAATGTCTACTAAGACTCACTTAACAAGAAATGCAATTACAAAATATTTTTCATATTAATAAAGTCATCTAAAAAAATAAACTTCTCGTAGGTAAGCTGAGTCAATATAATAAAAATGATAATTCTACTTAAATCAACTTACTTATTCCATATCATACCAATCATACAACTAAAACATCATTTTATAGAGCTAGAAAAAATAATAATAAAATTCATCTGGAAAAACAAAAAACAAAAGGCCAAGACTACCAGGGAAATTAATGGGAAAAAATGTAAAAGAAATTGGCCTAGCAGAACCAGGTCTCAAGCTATATTATAAAATGATAACCTTCAAAACTATTTGGCATTGACTAAAAAATAGAATCATGGATCAGTGGAATGGATTAGGTACAAAACACACAGTAGTAAATAACCAGTAATTTAGTGTTTGATAAATACAGAGATTCCAGCTTCAGAAAAAGCTCATTATTTGATAAAAACTGCTGGGAAAATTGGAAAGCAATTTGGCAGAAATTAGGCTTGGTCACCACATGCCAAAAATGGATTAATGATGCAGATATAAAGTGTGATATTGTAAGCAAATTTGGGGATTATTGGAAAACTTGTCAGATTTATGGGTAAGGGAAGAGTTTACGACCAAACAAGAGAATGAAAAGCATCAAAGTATGTTAAATACATGACTGGTTTACGTGAAATTAAAAGGTTTTTGCACAAATAAAAATAATGCAGTCAAAATTAGAAGGAAAACAGGAACCTGGGGAAATTATTTTACAAATTTCTCTGATAAAGGCTTTAGTTTTAAATATATATCTGAAACTGAGCCAATTCATAAAAATATAAGCTATTCCCCAATTAGTAAATGGTCAAAGGATATAAAGAGACAGTTTTCAGAATTCGGAAACAAAGCTATCACTAATCATATAAAAAATGCTCTAAATCACTAATGATTAGAGAAATACAAACCGAAACTCTAAGGTATCTCACACCTATCGGATAAACTAACATGACAGAAAAGGAAAATGAAAAAAAAATTGGGACATTATTTTCTGATGCAGTTGTAAATCCATCTTCACAAATGCATCAGAAAATAATGTCCCAATTTGTGGAGAATAATTTTGAACTGTATCCACAAAGTTATAAACTTGAGCACACCCTCTGATCCTGTATACTGTTATAAAGTCTGTTTCCCAAAGAGATCAAAGAAAAGGGGAAATGATGTATTTGTACAAAAATACTGTACAGCATTTCTTTCTATGGTAACAAAAAATTGGAAATTAAGGGAATGTCCATAAATTGGTGAATGGTTAAACAAATTATGGTTTATGACTGTGACTGTGCTATAATAAATGATGAGCATGATAAGTTCAGAAAAACCTAGGGAAACTCACAAGAACTAATGCAAAGTGAAGTGAGCAGAAACAGAACATTGTTTACTGTAACAGCAATATTGTAAGGATGATCAACTGTGAAAGACCACTATTCTATCAAGACATTTCCAAAGGACTCACAAGGAAAAATGCTATCCATCTCCAGAGAGAACTGATGAATACTGAATACAAATGAAATACTATTTTTTCCACTTTCTTTTTCCTTTAAATTTGGTCGTTTTTTCTTTTGCAACATAATAATGGAACTATGTTTTGCATGACTTCACATATCAAATTACTTGCCTTCTATGGGGAAAAGGGCTGGAGGGAAGGGAGAGAATTTGGAATTCAAAATTTATAAGATAATTGCTAATTTAATGTATAATTGGAAAAATTTTAATGAAATAATTTAAAATGCATGCATAGAAAAAAACAAAAGCTGTAACACTGCAGAAGCACAAGCCTTCTGGAATACTACCATTGCCATCTAGTATTCATGGAAATGAGGTTGACTAGCTAGAGAAAAACACACACACAATATTATTATTAAGAGCTATATTATATATTAAATACACACACACATACACACACATTTATAGGTAGTAATTATGAAAAAAGAAAAGCTATATGGAATGCCTGGTGTACTCTGATTTTTGTCAGACCAAGAAGGGTTCTTAGGTGGGAGAGCTTTTCTCAGTTGAATCAACTGAAGGGGTTGTCAATGATGACTTTATTGAATATCCTTCTTCTATGGCTAATTAAATATCCCTTGTTAATTCTGCAATAACCTATAAGTTTCAATATCAAATATAAACTACACAGAAATTAACTTGAGTCAGGCAGAGCCTAAAACAGCCAAGAAATCTCTATGTATCAAAGGTACTTTAGATAGGTGTGGCAAGAAGATTGCTGGTTGAAGGACTAGGTCCTGACTGATAGGGCTAGTGTAGAATCAGGAGTTTGGTTTGAAGTGATTAACAATGAAGCATTGGAGTATCTGAAAATTAGAAGCCTCCTACCAAAAGCCAGCAAAGCAATCACTTGCAGGGGAAGAGAACAAACGTTAATTTTCTCTCTTCTTCCTTCATCTTTTACCAGACGATGACCCAGTTTTTCCCATGCTCAAAGGATTTTGACATTCCAAAAATGTCCCAATTGCATCAATGTGTCTATGACAAGTAATACAGTGCTGGACAACACATTGGGAGCAAAAGACAAAATAGGAAAGTCAGCTTTAAGATAATAAAGAGCCTATCAAAGGATGTACCAGCCTAAGGAGAAAATCAAGAGTAGTTCATGAATTGGAGCTTTGAGTTTCTACATGCTCTGTAGTTTTGCGCTCCCTCTTCCCTGGACTATCATCTATGTACTTGTTGAAGGATGTGCTACACTGGCGAGATGGGGGACTGGGTGGTAAGATGGAGAAATGTTTTGTATCAACTGTTCTTATACTATGTTAGAAAATACCTTTTTGAAAAGTTAATAAAATCTAACTAAATGACATCAACAAATAATACAGTGTGGGTTTTGGAGCTAACACAGCATTAGCATACTTCTCCCTTTCAAGTCCCTCAGTGGTTCCCAGGGAGATTAGTTCTAAGGAATAGACCTATTACATAAAGACATGGGTTAGGAGAGTAGTTCAACATCTAGTGTTATCCATGCCACACAAAGAAAGGAGGCATTTCTGTATTACATAAACCCTTTCTAATAACTGCTTTCCTTTATATTTGCAGACCATATTGTTCTAATATTTATTTCAAATATTATATTCCCCATTAGGTCTTACTAAAAAGGAGCCCATTTCCTGAAAATTAAAAGGCATAAAAATAATGAAAATTAGTTTAATTATGAGTCTTGAGCAGCCTGTTTTCTCACTGTCTTTCAACTACGGAATTTCCTTCTGTTCCTACAAATGGACTATCTTTACCAATAAAATTTAAAGTGTTTTAGTCAGAATATTGTCAAATCATTCCTTCTACTTATATTTAACTCTGATAACATTTTTTATTAGTCTGATTTACAAAGGTCAATAAGTTTCTGATCAAGATCGAACATTTGATCCTTACTGTTATACTTAGTATAGACACTGGCCTCCCTCTTCTCTTTGGTATTCCATGTGTGTGTGTGTGTGGGGGGAGGGGGGTTGTTCTTTTTTGAGAGGGATATGAATACGCTGAGGGAATCTCAAGGACCATTTAGAACAACTCATCCACTATAGAGATCTTCCCATCCTCTGCCTCTTTTAATTTAACATTGAATCCCTACAGTTTTCTTTCCTTTAACTAATCTGATCCCTAGTTTCACCATATAAATTATTCTTGTTCCTCCCAATTATCCTGTCTTTCTCAAATTTTTATAATTTGGCTAGGATTTCCATTTATCTTTTTAGCCTTCAGTTTCATCAAGAGTAAGGTTTATGAAACACAAATAACTCTTTCCCTTCTTTGACCAGCCCAACTATTAATGAGTGTACTTGGAAGTGTACTTTAGGTCTCTTCTTTCATCCAGGAATTTGGAAGACTTATTTGTTCACTCATAGAATGATAACAAGCAAAGCTCTTGGCAAATCATATATAACACAAATTGCTAAAACAGAGCAATAGCTTCACTCTGTGAAGCCCTCTCCTCGAACTAAAAAGGAAATTAACATTTAGAAATGAATAATGCAAAGAGATGACTAACTGCATTATAAAAAAAAATCTCAGCGTTAATATAAGCATATTATGTTGGACTATGTCCCTTTTTTTCCTCCTACCCTTGAAAGAAATACAAATTAAATAATTAACAACCAAAAAAGAAACAACCAAAAATCTGAATGCTAGTAAGTATACTGATAATCATGCTCAACATCTAGGTGCTATATATGCTTTCACTAGAAGTTTAAGCAGTCGTCAAATACATCTTTTCCACACAACATGGTTTTACAGAATAATTAACTTTAAATGATCACTGTATAAAACGATAATTTCTCAAACCAAGACCATCCATCCACCTACTCCCAACACCCACGCCCACACAGAAAAATATTGAACTTTTTGCCTTGCAACTAAAGAAGATCTAATTTATAGCCCTAGTGGGAAAACAGAAGCTATCAGAATTATTATGCCTTGGAAGCTAAGAAAAATACAAGTAAAAAGAGATTAAAATATCATAATTTAAGAGAATACAAAGTTTCATTTAATCATTCAGGAACTGTGAAAAAATGTGTTTAATACTGTTGTCTTTATGCATTTAGGAAATTTTAAATTTATACAAATAGTTGGAAAGTTTATCATCATTATAAGATAATCTTTTAATTCCAACATTAATGACTAATCATTGAAGTTCATGATGTATGCTAAATTTTGCTACTATATAAAAACTTAAAAATTATGTAGATGGGGACAGGTAGGTGGCACAGTGGATAAAGCACCAGCGCTGAAGTCAGGAGGACCTGGGTTCAAATCTGATCTCAGACACTTAACACTTCCTGGCTGTGTGACCCTGGGCAAGTCACTTAACCCCACCCAATTGCCTCAGCAGAAAATTTAAAAAAAAATTATGTAGATGAAAGTTTTCTCAAAAAAAAAAAAAGTAGAAATTCTACCATTTAACTTATTTTTTTTTAAGGATCGAGAATATACTTAGTCATTTCTTATTTATGTTTCACTTAATATGGGATTAACTTCTATCTTCTCAAAAACCTAATCTTTTGGACTACCCAGAAACCATGTGGGCTGTTTAGATGCTCATGTGGTCTGAATAAGATAGGACTCAACAACTCTATTCCTTCTGTTACCATACTTCTGCATCTGCCCCACCTCTGTCTCCTAAACTTTCCCTATTATTCTTGTCACTAACCTCCCCAGTCTTGGCCCTAATCTGATTTCTCCATGTAATTGAAGGATCTCTGCTATCTGCCTCAGAGCTATACCCTTAGGGCTCCCTCCCTTTTACCAATTTGTACCTCTTTTATGTGTTATTTTCTCCAATTAAAGTATAAATTCCTTGAGTACTGGATCTGCTTCACATTTTCTATTTATATTCCCAATGCTTAACACAATATTTGGCATAAAGAAAACACCTATTTTTTATTCATTCATCTAATTTAAATAAAAATGAATTTTGAACATGATTGTGGTAAGATGAAAATTTCTTAGCAGATAGTTTTCTTTAAATAACACAACTTTTAGAAATATGAATTATGCTCAAAGTCTTTACTTCATAACCTGTATACCCATTTCCTTTGTAAAATCCATTTCAAAAAAGATTCGACATGTTTTGTTTCTATATCACAAATATTTCTAGATTACCCCCCTTCCCTACCTCCCCCAGAGCTCTTCTGTAACACAGTAAAACAAGCAACATTAACAATACAATGAGACCTCCACATCTGAAAATGAATAGTTTTCCATATTTGCAGCATCACAGTATCTGAAAGATATCTATTTTCTCTCCTAATCCTACAGCCCCACTAGGAAAAAAAAAAACAAAAACAAAACAAAAAAAAAACCCAAATTCTTTGTAAAAAAAAAAAAAAAAGCATAGATAAGCAAAATAAACTCTATCATTACCTGTGTATCTATATCTATCTTTACCTACATACATATCACATTCTATACCTTAAATCCAAGACCTCTTATTCAAATGGTAGATGGTAGGTTTTGTTGTTGCTCCCCAGGAATCAGATGGTCTTTGTACTGAATACAGTCCTAAAAATTTTCAAAATTGTTTGTCTTTACAATGCAGTTGTCATTTATTAATTGTTCTCTGATACTATTAGTTTCATTCCTTGTCAGTTAATAAAAGTTTTCAAAATGATTTGTTTTTATGTTATTTATTTTATGTTATAAATCGTTCCATTTGGTATCGGTTCATGAGTCTTTCCATGCCTTTGAAATGATCTATTTCCTCACTTGTTGCAGCATAATAGTATTTTGCAACATTTGTATGCCACAATTTTTTCAATCATTCAATTAATTGTCAAGCCTCTAGTTTCTAGGGTTTTTGTCAGTCCAAAACGAGTTGCTATAATGGGGAAAACATTTTTACAGTGAAGAGTTCTGATAAAGGCCTCATTTCTAAAATTTATAGAGAACTGACTCAAATTTATAAGAATTCAAGTCATTCTCCAACTGGCAAATGGTCAAAGGATGTGAACAATTTTCAGGTGAAGAAATTAAAACCATTTCTAATCACATGAAAAAGTGTCCTAAATCACCATTGATCAGAGAAATGCAAATTAAGACAACTCTGAGATACCATGACACACCTTTCAGACTGGCTAAGATGACAGAAAAAGATAATGATTAATGTTGGAGGGGATGTAGGAAAACTGGGACACTGATACATTGTTCGTGGAACTGTGAACGGATCCAACCATTCTGGAGAGCAATTTGGAATTATGCTCAAAAAGTTATCAAACTGTGCATACCCTTTGAGCCAGTAGTGTTTCTACTGGGCCTATATCCCAAAGAGAGTTTAAAGGAGGGAAAGGGACCCACATGAGCAAAAATGTTTGTGGCAGCCCTTTTTGTAGTGGCAAGAAACTGGAAACTGAGTGGATATCCATCAGCTGGAGAGTGGCTGAAAAATTATGGTATATGAATGTTATGGAATATTATTGTTCTATAAAAAACGACCAGCAGGATGACTTCAGAGAAGCCTGGAGACACTTGCATGAGCTGATGCTGAGTGAAATGAGCAGAACCCGGAGATCATTGTACATAACAACAAGATTACAGTGATCAATTCTGATGAGCATGACTCTTTCCAACAATGAGATGACTGAGGATAGTTCCAATGATCTTGTGATGAAAAGAGCCATCTACACCCAGAGAGAGGACTGTGGGAACTGAGCGTGGATCACAACATAACATTCTCATTTTTGTTGTTTCCTTGCATTTTGTTTTCTCACTCATTTACTTTCCTTTTTGATCTGATTTTTCTTTTGCAGCAAGAGAATTGTATAAATATGTTTACACATATTGGATTTAACATATATTTTAACATGTATAACATATACTGGATTGCTTGCCATCTAGGGGTGGGGGGAAGGGGAAGGAAGGGAAAATCTGACAAGGGAGTGCAAGGGTCAATGTTGAAAAATTACCTGTGCATTAGCTTTGAAAATAAAAAGCTTTAAAAATAAAAAAACAATTTCTTTCTTCCTTCCTTTCACTTTCTTTCTTTCTTTTGGATGGGTCATCTTTGTCAATTTCTTAGGTATGAAGCAGAATCTCAGAATTGCCTTATTTTTCATTACTCAAGTTTTACGAAAATTAAATTATGTACTGAGAAAAAGATGGGATTGAGCAAAGTATGAGCAATAGCAAAAGGAGGACACAAAAATAAAATTTGTGCATTATATTTTTACAAAAATGCAGTTTGTATTAGAGATAATACTTTTTAAAGTGAAGGGATAAAGTGGTAGTATCTGCAGTTATAGTCACCATTACAAATAATACACTGGCTATGATGAAAGGGAGTTTTTAAAAGGAACTGATTCTAATTTATAAAAATGAGAGCTATTCCCTAATTGATAAATGAACAGTCTAAGACTAATAGACAGTTCTCAAGTAAAGAAATCCAATGTATCTGTGTCCATTAAAAAAATGCTCATAAAAATCCTTCAACACTAAATCTAACAGGTCAACAAGCATTTATTAATTATCTGTCATGTACTGGATACTGTTAAATGCTGAGGATACAAAGGTAGATAAAAAAAAAATAAAAAATAAACTACTCTCTGCTCTCAAGGAACTCAAGATTCTAAAGGGGGGACATAAAGAAGGGACATTGCAAATAACTATATAAAAATAAAATTAAGAAAAATTGTAGTTAATCCGAGAGGTCAAAAGCATTAGCCTTAAAGGGGGACAGGAGAAAGCTTCTTGCAGAAGGTGGGATTTTAGGTACAACTTGGAGGAAGTAGACTCGAGGAAGCCAGGAAGTGAAGATGAGAAGGGAAAGAATTTCAGGATTTTAGTTGAAAACTTAAATTTTCCATTAAATCCATGACATCTTTCCTACTTATACTAATTAGAAATGATATATTGAATACTTCATGAAATTTTTTCTATTTACTCTAATTAAAAATGATATATTCCTCCCTCCTGACTATACTTGTATAAATTATTTTGTTATTATATAGCACATGCTAACAGTTTACAATTTTTAAAAAAGAGGAATGCCTCATCAACCCCAATTAAATGGCATATTCCTTAGGAACTGGGAATTTCACACTTCATCATTTTCATTTCATTTATTATGAAACCTTGAATGAAGTAGGTGCTGAAAAATTATTTTAAAAAGAAAAATCAAGTAAATTCTTCTAAATGTTTGTCTAGTGGACTAAACTAAGTCAAGCTGGATTTGCTTCCTTTGCTACCTCCTCTTCCCAACAACACCCTCTAACCACAGGGATCTGTCTTGAATCCTCTTCTCTTCTCCCTTTGTACTACTTCAATTAGTGATCTCTTTACTTCCCATGGATTCAATGTCTATGAAGACGATTCTCCAATCTAACTATCCTACCCCAAATGCTGATCACTTCACAAAACCAACTATCTTTCATTATCTTTCCCTCCAAACCCTCTCGTTTTCCTACCTTTCCTATTATTGTAGAGAGTAACACCATGCTAGTTTTTCAAGCTCACCACCAAAAAGATGCTATTTGCTCTCTCTTGTTCCCCATAACTAAGTGATTGTCATAGACTGTTTATTTCACCTTTGCAGTATCTCTTGATTATGACACATTCTCTCCTGTGACACTGCCATAACCATACTACAGGCCCATTACTGGAGAGCTTACTGCTGGGTCTGCCTCTCTTCACTTCATAAAAGAGTAAATAATGTACTGCTAAATATAGGAACATAAATTCCTACTCTTAAAAGCTTTCAAAATATATTTTAACATTTTTATTCACTCCCAAATTATATCACTTTGTTTCAAGATCAGCAGCTATCTGGAATAGTGAATAGTGTGTTGGGCTTTGAATTAGGAAGACATCATCCCTGAGTTAAAATTTGGCCTCAAATACTTAATAGCTGTGTGACCCCAGTAAGTCACTTAACCCTGTTTACCTAAGTTCCTCATTTGTAAAATGAGTTGTAGAAAGAAAGAGCAAACCACTCCAGTATCTTTGCCAAGAAAACCCCAAATAAGATCATTAAGTTGGCCGCAACTGAAAACCTGAACAACAAAGATTCAGGATCTCATTACTTTAAATCTTATCATCATCTACAACATTCCATTTTATTTGAATTAAAAATTAAAAACATTCTAACCCTTTAACCATCTGTGTCTTTTAAAACATGGCATAATGGAGACGGAATAATTTTTGAATTCCAGTTTTGAATATCAGATCTGTCATTCTATTTGTGACCATCTTCCTAGGCCCTAGGTTTCCTCATATAAGGGAAATTTAAACATATATATACATGAGATGCTGATGAATCCCAGTCCTCTAATGATTTCCTATTTTTTTCTAAGATAGAATAAATGATATTACCACAACAGAAAAAAAGATCCTAAAGACATGTACTGCATGCAGACTGGAGACAATTCTGGAGCCCTCAAGGGTCACTAGTATTAATCTTATTCAGGATCACTATATCGTGAAAAGGTTAGTAAAGGCTAATGGCTATTGAGAACAGAAAACTGTCTGGACTTGTGAATTTTATCCACAATATACCTGGCTTAGCTTGGGGAGGGTACAAGTTCTGGGCACTCAACAGAACTCTAGAACAGAACACTCAGGACAGAACTCAGGACCATTATATCCTATCAAATTAAAAAAAAAAAAAAAAAGGCATGGGAGTCTGTCAGTGACACAAGGGGATGAAGATTCAGCATAGTGCAAGTTCACTTACAATTTACCAAAGGATTTTTTTTTTAAAAAAAAAAAAGGAAAAAGGAGGTGGCCAAGACAGCTCCCGACACTTCTTCCCTGGGCTCAGTTGTTTCTCAGAAGTTTCCAACTTCTGCTTAAAGCCCTAATTCTTTAATTAATTCATTTCAATATATTGCTTTATGAATTATGTTGGGAGAGAAAAATCAGAACAAAAGGGAAAAACCATGGGAAAGGAAAAAACAAAATAAAACAAAACAAAAAAAGTGAACATAATGTGTTGATTTACATTTAATCTCCATAGTTCTTTTGGATGCAGATGGCACTGTTTGTCCAAAGTCTATTGGGATAGCCTTCGATTGTTGAAACACTGAGAAGAACCAAGTCTTTCATACTTGATTGTTGCACTTTCTTGCTGTTACTGCATGCAATGTATTCCTGGTTCTGCTTGTTTAATTCAGTTTTATTAAATGTAAATCTTTCCAGACCTTTCTAAAATCAGCTTATCATTTTTTATAAAACAGTAACATTTCATTACCTCATAAAATACAACTTATTTAGCCATTTCCTAATTGATGGACATGTACTCCTTTTCCAATTCTTTGATAACAAAAGAAGAGTTCTCTTCTCTCTTTTGTGATTTCCTAGGGAAACAGATTCAGTGGTACAACTGCTGGGTCCAGTTTCACAGTTTAATAACCATTTGTTAAATGGTTATCCAGTGGGCTGTCCAGAATGGCTAGATGATTTCACAACTCCACCAACAATGCATTAGTGTCCCACTTTTCCCACATTCTCTCCAACATTTATTATTCTCTTTTCTTGCCATCTTAGCCAGTCTGAGAGGTGTGAGGTGGTACCTCAGAGTTGTTTTAACTTGAAGTTTTCTAAAAGATAGTGACTTAGAGCATTTTTTCATATCAATATTGATGGCATTAATTACTTTATCTGATAATTATCTGTTCATTTTCTTTGACCATTTATCAATTAGGGAACAATTGTATTCTTATAAACTTGACAGTTTTTTATATAATTAAGAAATAAGACTTTTATCAGAAAAATTGGCTATAATTTTTTCTCAGCTTTGTATTTGCCTTTTTTTTTTGCTTTTTGCTGAGGCAATTGGGGTTAAATGACTTGCCCAGGGTCACACAGATAGGGAATGTTAAGTGTCTGAGACCAGATTTGAATTCAGGTCATCCTGACTTCAGGGCTGGCACTCTAACCACTGCTCCACGTAGCTGCCCCTGTATTTGCCTTTTAATTTTGTTTCTGATGGTTTTGTTTGTGCAAAACATTTTAATGTAATCAAAGTTGCAAATTTTGTCTTTCATAATGTTCTTTACTTCTTCTTTGGTTATAAATTTCTCCCTTCTCCAAAGATCCGATAAGTAAATTATTCCTTGATCCCCTAATTTGCTTGTAGATTCACCCTGTATGCCCAAATCATGTACACATTTTGAATTTAATTTTTTTTGGCATGGAATATGAGATACAGGTCTACATTGAGTTTCTGACATATTTCTTTCCAGTTTTCCCAGCAATTTTTGTCAAATACTAAGTTCTTATTCCAGAAGCCAGAGTTAGGGGGTTAGCAAATACTAGATTATTATAGGCCTTCATTATTGTCATATCTATACCACTCTATTTCTTAGCCAGCTACTTTATAATACAGTTTTTGGTCTAGTTCTACTAAGCCATCATCCTTTATATATCTATGCATAGATATATATATATATATATATATATATCTATGCATAGATATATATATATGCATAGATATTTTTCTAATTGCTTACATCTGATGCTATTTATGTGAGATGTGTTTTGTAATTGTGTTCATATAGTTCTGGGGTGTGCCTTGGCAGGTAGGAACTCAAATGTTTTAGTTAGTTTATAATTATTTTAAATGGAATTTCTCTATCTCTTACTGATGGGCTTTGCCAGTAATATGTAAAAATGCTGATGATTTGTGTTGGGTAGATTTTATATACTGCAATTTTGCTTAAGCTGTGAATTGTTTCAAGTAAATTTTTGGATGATTTTCTAGGATTCTCTAAATATATTATCAGATCCAGGGCAGCTAGGTAGTGCAGTGGATAGAGCAGGCTAGAACACCAGTCCTTAAGCCAGGAAGACCAGAGTTCAAATCTGGTCTCAGACACTTAACACTTCCTAACTGTATGACCTTGGGCAAGTCACTTAACCCCAATTTCCTCAGCAAAAACAAAACAAAAAACCAAAAATATATTGTCATATCATCTGCAAAGTTTTGAATTGATAGTTTTGAATCCAGACAAGATTGGAAGAGAATAAAGTGGGAAAACATTTTTACATTCAAAGGTTCTGAAAAAGGCCTCATTTCTAAAATATATGGAGAATTAACTCAAATTTATTAGAATTCAAGCCATTCTCCAATTGATAAATGGTCAAAGGATATGAACAATTTTCAGAAGAAATTGAAACTATTTCTAGTAATATGAAAAGGTGCTCTAAATCATTACTGACAAGAGAAATATGCAAATTAAGATAATTCTGAGATACCACTATACACCTCTCAGATTGGCTAAGATGACAGGAAAAGATAATGATATGTGGGAAAACTGGGACTCTGATACATAGTTGGTGGAACTGTGAACAGATCCAATCATTCTGGAGAACCATTTGGAACTATGCTTATAGAGTTATCAAACTGTGCAGTGTTTCTACTAGGCCTACATCCCAAAGAGATCTTAAAGGAGGGAAAGAAACTCACATGTGCAAAAATGTTTTTGGCAGCCCTTTTTGTAGTGGCAAGAAACTGGAAACTGAATGGATGCCCACTAATTGGAGAATGGCTAAATAAATTATGGTATATGAATGTTATGGAATATTATTGTTCTATAAGAAATGACCAACAAGATAATTTCAGAGAGGCCTGGAGAGACTTGCATGAACTGATGCTGAGTGAAACGAGCAGAACCAGGAGATCATTATACACAGCAACAAGACTATACGATGATCAATTCTGATGGAGGTGGTTCTCTTCAACAATGAGGTGATTCAAATCAGTTCCTATTATTCAGTGATGAAGAAAGCCCCAAATATATATATATATATATATGTATATATGAGGTCTGTGGGAACTCTGCGGACCACAACATAGCATTTTAATACTTTCTGTGGATGTTTGCTTGCATTTTGTTTTCCTTCTTAGGTTGTTTTTTTTTTCCTCTTTCTAGAGTCTATTTTTCTTATGCTGCTAGATAACCATATAGATATGTATACATGTTGTATTTATCATATATTTCAACATATTTAACATGTATTAAGATTACCTGACATCTAGGGGAGGGAGTGGGGAGAAAGGAGGGAAAAATTTGTAACAGAAAGCTTTGCAAAGATTAATGTAGAAAAAATTACTCATGTGTTCTGTAAATAAAAAACTTTAATTAAAAAAAATGATGTTTTATTTCCTCACTGCCTATCCCAATCGCTTTATTTTTTCATTGCTAAACCCCAAATTTCTAGTACTGTTAAATCATAGATTTATGGGCATTCTTGTTTCACCACTGATCTTACTGGGAATGCATCCAGCTTGTCTTCATCACAAATAATGCTTGCTATTATTTTAAGATAGATACTGCTTATTATTTATGGAAAACTCTATTCCCATCTTCTCTAGTGTTTTTAACAGGAATGAGTACTGTAATTTGTCAAAACTTTTTTATGAATCTATTGAGATTATCATATTATTTCTGTTGGTTTTGTTGTTGATATGGTCAATTAAGGTAAGAGTTTTCCTGATATTGAACCAGCCCTGCAGTCCTGATATAAATCGCACTTGGTCATAGTGTATGATCCTGCTGATAAGTTGCTATATTTTCTTCATTAGGGAAATTGATCTGAATTTTTTTTTCTCTGTTTTGGCTCTTCCTGGTTTAGATATCAGTACCATTTTTGTGTTACAGGAAGAATTTGGCAGGATTCCTTCTTTACCTACTTTTCCAAAGAGTTTACATACTTTTGGAATTTCCTGTTCTTTAAATGTTTTGGTACAATTCACTTGTAAATCCATCTAGCCCTGGAGACTGTTTCTTGGGGAGCTCATTAATGGTTTGTTCAATTTCTTTTTCTAAAATGAGACTATTTAAATAATTTATTTCCTCTTCTATTAATCTAAGCAATATATATTTTTCTAAATATTCACCCTTTTTTGGATTGTTGGATTTTTGGAATGTTGATTTGCTGCCAAACATTTGGACAAAATAACTCCTAATTATTGCTTTAATTTTTTTTTTTTTCGTTTTGGTGATAAGTGCGCCCTTTTCATTTCTGATGCTACCAATTTGCTTTTTTCTTTTCCTTTTTCTAATCAAATTAACCAAATGTTTACCTTTTTTTTTCATAAAACCAGCTCTAAGTTTTATTCATTAGTTCAATAGTTTTCATTTCAATTTTATTCTCTCTTTTGAGTTTCAAAATTCTTAATTTGGTATTTAATGGGGGGGCGTGATTTGTTCTTTTTTTAAAGCTTTTTTTAGTTTCCTGCTCAATTCACTGACCTCCTCTTTCTCTATTTTATTCATATAGCTATTCAGAGATATAAAATTTCCCCTACGAACTGTGCCGGCTGAATCCTATAGGTTTTGATATGTTGTCTCATTATTGTCATTCTCTTGGATGAAATTATGGATTGTTTCTGTGATTTGTTGTTTGACCCACTCATTTGGGTTTAATCTATCTTTCCGTGGCCCATTATTGAATATAATTTTTATTCCATCGTGATCTGAAACAAAAGCAACTATTTTTGCCTTTCTTCATTTGACTGTGAGGTTTTTCTGCCCTAATACATGCTTAGACTTTTGTGCAGGTACACAGCTAAGAAATTATAGCTTAAAAAAAAAAAAGTGTATTCTTTTCTGAATCTAATCAGTTTTCTCCAGAGGTCTAACATACCTACATTTTCTAGAATCCAATTAACCTTCCAAGTTTCTTTCTTATTTTGTGGTTAGATTTGTCTGATTCTGCAAGGGGAAGGTTGAAGCGCTCCACTAATATAGTTTTGATGTCTATTTCTTCCTGTTAACTGGCTTACTATCTTCTCTAGGAATCTGTATGCTCTATTACTTGGTGGTGCATATACTTTAATATCATTACTACTTCATTGTTTAGTATATCCTTTATCAAGATGTAGGCTAATCCTGCTTTTTTTTAAATTTCAGCTGAAGCATAATAAATTCTGTTCCATCCTTATACCTTTATTCTAAATGTGTCTTTCTGTGTCAAATGTGTTTCTTGTAAACAACACATTGAAGGACTGTGTTTTTCACTGCACTTTGCTATTGGTTTTTGTTTTATGGGAGAGCTTATCCCATTCACATTCATGATTACCAGCTGTGTATTTCCCTCCATCCTATTTTCACTCCTGTTCACACTTTTGTTCTCTTTTCACCCGGGGCCTTTCTTAGTGTTTTGTTTTTAAACCATATCTCCTACTATCTTCTATTACCCTCTCCCCTTCTCTTACTTTTGTTTTCCTAGTGTTTCTGCCCTCCCTTTTATTCAGCCCCTCCCTTTTCTTTTCTTTTCTAATCCTAATTCTTTATAGGGTTAGATAAATATTTACATCCAACTGAATGATTAAGTTATTCCCTCTTTGAGCCAAATCTGATGAGAACAACCTTCAGGCAATGCTCATTCCCTTCCTTTTTTTCCTCACCTGTAATAGGTCTTTTGTGCCTCTTCATGTGATCTAATTTGTCCCATTATATCTCTTCTTCTTCTTTCAGTACAGATCTTTTCCACCCCTTAATTCCTTTTTCTTTGATGCCATCATTTCAGAGTCCATGCACAACTACACCCTCAATCCATGTGATGTCCCCCTTTGTCTGACCCAATAACAGATACAGTTCTCAAGAGTTATAGATATCATTTCCCCATCTTGGAATGTAAACAGTTTAAACTTTAAATAATACATATCTTTCCCTATTTACCTTTTCTATGCTTCTCTTGAGTCTTGTGTTGGAAGATTAAATTTTCTGTTCAGTTCTGGGTTTTGTTTTTTTTCAATAGAAATGATTCAGCCTCTTACTTTTTGAAGATCCCAAAGATCTCCCTTGAAAGATAATGATCAGTCTCATTGTGTATTTAATTTTTGGTTGTAACCTCAGGAATATAGTATTCCAGCCCATTCAATCCTTTATTGTAAAAGCTGCCGGCTCCTGGGTAATCCTGACTGTTGCGCTTTGATATTCAAATTATTCTGGTCTGACAGCATGCAGTATTTTTAACTTGAAATTGTAGTTCCTGAGTTTTACTACAATGTTCCTTGGAGCTTTTCTTGTGAGAATCTTTTTCTGAACATGATTAGTGGATTCTTTCAATGAATTTCCTCTATTTCTAGAATATCAGGGCAATTTTTCTTGATGATCTCAGGAAGAATGCTTTCCAGGCTCTTTTTTTTTTTTTTTTTTTTTTTTGATCATGGCCTTCAGGTAGGTCAATAATTTTAAAACTGCTTCTTCCGGATTTAATTTTCAGGTCAGCACAACATATCATTTTCATGCTCTCTATTGATGTTTGCTTGTATTGTATTTCCTTTATCTGATTACTCTTTCTGGTAGATAACGATTTCTCCTGCACAAAAATGATGTGTGGAAATAAGTATACATATATTCGATTTCTTAAGTATCTTAACATAATTAACATATAGTGGATATCCTGCCATCTAGGGGAGGGGTGGGGAGTAGGGGGGAAAAATTTGTAACAGAAAGCTTTGTAAGGGTTAATGTTGAAGAATTATCCATACATATGTTTTGCAAATAAAAAGTATTAATAAAAAAAATCAGGTCAGCTATTTTTCTAATGAGCTATGTTACGTTTTCTTCCATTTTTTTATTCTTTGTAGTTTGTGTGACTGATTCTTAATTTGTCATGGAGTCATTAGCTTCCATTTGTCCCATTCTAGTTTTTAATGTGTGCTTTTCTTCAGTTTTGCATCTCTTCTTGCATTTGGTTAATTCTACTTTTGAAGATTTTTTTTTTCCTTCAGTGGATTTTTTTTTTTTTTTTTTGGTTGGCCAACTGTATTTTTTAAGGAATTGCCTTTCTTTTCCAAGTTGTTGACTCTCTGACATCTCTCATTTCTTTCCTCATTTTTCCCTTCTACCTCTATTACTTGCTTTTTAAAATCTATTATAAGCACTTCTGAAAATCCTTTTTGGACTTCAGACCAATTCATATTACTCTTTGAGATTCCCAGTGGACATTTTATCCTTGTCTGAGTTGGTGTTTTGGTCTTTCCTGTCACTAGCGTTCCAACATCAAGGTTCTTTTTTTGTTTCTTGCTCATTTTTTTCTTTTTCTATTTTCTTTTTTATTTAAGCTCTGCTCCTGTGATAAAAAAGGCACTTTCCCAACCTCCTGTGCAGCTCTGAACCTTGGCTTTGAGCAAGTGAGTGCCTTAGGTTTGCAGGGGTTAGCTTTATCTGTTGTTTCAAGAAACAGGTTTCCGAGAATTAGACTGGAGGCTACCCCACTGGTCTGCTCCTCTACTGATCCAGGACTGTCTCAATTGCTGATTTGCTGTGATGAAGACCCTCTCATTTGCTTTCCCAGGTTCCATCTGAACTGACTCTAACACCCTTTTTACCCCAGTGAGATTGACCTTTCTTAAAGTTTTTCCAATTTATCTTGAACTCAAGAGTGGTTTCATTCCATCAGACTGTTCATAGGATTAGTTTCATGTGGTTTTTGAGGGAAACTGGGAAAACTCAAGGAGCTTCATGCCTTCATTCCACCATCTTGAAGGTCCTAATTCCTTATGTCAAAAATAGGAAAGAACATTTTAAACCAAAACTTGTAAGAATCAATTAATGAGAATTTCTAAAAGATTTATTCTGCTAGCTTTATTTCACAAGAAATATACTGAAGTAAATATGAATATTAATTAAAATCTAATTATTCACTGATCACACTTGTAGATATTTCCTTATAATGTTCAAAGTTTGAAAATAGTAGCATTGTATAGTATTCTTTTTCTCCTACTACATATAATGTACAAAATGTGTTAACATCTAAGAGTCCCCCATAGATAAAAGAATTTCTTATGAATTGATAATCTACATAAGACTTAAGAATCTGTAGGTATATGATCTTTATTACATAAGACAGAAAGCTATTGAACACAACGCATTATTCATCACACATCTCATTAATGATTTCATACACTACCCAGAAATGTGTTAAGTTCAAAATAATATGAGTACCCTAAATATCAGGATTTAAGCTTTTATTTATTTTTTTTACTATTAATTTATAGCTATTAAGGTGGAGGAGAAAGAACACAAGTCTCTTGGTCAAATTATCTGCATGAGAAATGGAAAAAAAATACTCTCATTTTACTATTATAAAATATCCACAAATAAGCATGTGATATAGTTAAAAGAGGCAAATTTCTTTTAATCCATAAAATATCTCATTTTCTCTTTTGGCACAGAGAAGCAGAAAGAAGACTATAATTTTAAAAGTATTTTTAATCATAAGAAACTTTGTGTTTTTTTTTTCTTTAAGCTTCTTATTAATCAGAAGATTCCCTCTTAAAGAGAAACTCTTCATCTTCATAAGGTTGTAATTACTGTAGCTAAATCTCTTTCTATCACTTCCACACAGAACATTTTACTTGGCCACAGTATACAAATTTTATTTAGTTTTTGCTATCTTTTTATTTAATGTGGATGATTCATTTGTTTTCAAAAGTAATATTAAAATACTCTTTCCTCAAAACTGATAATAGTTCATTGCCAGATGGGGAAGGGGTGGTGGATGGAGGAGGGCTTACAACCTAAAAATTTAAAAATGGCAACTCAAGAAAATTATTTAACAAAAATTTAAAAAACTTAAGGGAAATCAGATTTCTCATTTTAGATGCCAGGATAAATGATATAACAATTATAATTCTATACTTTTAGACAGAGGCAAATAGTTGGCACAGTGGAAAGAATGCCAGGCCTGGAGTCAGGAAGACTCAGCAACTTGAGTTCATATCTGGTCTCACAGTATCTCTGTGATTCTGGGCAAGTCACTTAATTCTATTTGCTTCAGTTTACTCATTTGTAAAATGAGCTGCAAAAGGAAGTGGCAAACCACTCCAATTTCTTTGCCAGGAAAACCCTAAATGAGGTCATAAAGAGTTAAACATGAGTATTAGAAATGGGTAAACAAGACCATCCAGTCCAATTTCCTAATCTTACAAATCAGGAAACTGAGGCCCAGAGAAGTTAAATGACTTTCCCAGGGTCACATAAGTAACAAGCATCAGAGGGCAGAATTTGAAGTTGGGTCTGATTCCAGAGTCATTATTCTTTCAAAGTCACATTACCTTTCAGCAGACTCTGAGGAGTCAAAGTTGTCTAAAGGAGTGGGGCAGGTACTTTTTTGCATTGTAGTGTTCTCAAAGCAAGACCAAGAATGTTAGGGAAGTGGAAGGACAGGACTTCTAATCTTAAGATCCACAGTCTTTTGTGAATGTATGGAATTACATCTTACGACAAAGATGTATTATGACACTTGGTTGTTTTTTTCTTTTTATTTGGTAGGGAAAAGGATAAGGACTTGATCTTTAATTTTACTGGATTAGAAAATTACCAAATGAATTTTCATTCTCTCATATTTATTTGTAATGAAATTATATTAATTTCTAGTATATATATATATA
>JAJPUD010006632.1:103477-116373 GCA_023553655.1 Myrmecobius fasciatus | reverse complement strand
AAAAACAAAATTGGTGAATTGGAAAAAGACAACAATTCACTGAAAAATAAAACTGGCAAAATGGAAAAAGAATGCATTGAATCCAGAAATTCAATTGGCCAGCTACAAAAGGAGCTAAAAAAGATAACTGAAGGAAATAATACTCTAAAAATTAAAATTGAACAAATAGAAGTAAATGACTCAATAAGACTTCAAGAATCAGTTAAACAAAAACAAAAAAAATGAAAAAATAGAAGAAAATATGAAATATCTCCTAGGAAAAACAACTGACTTGGAAAACAGATCCAGGAGAGACAATTTAAGGATTATCGGACTCCCTGAAAGCCACGATGAAAAAAAGAACCTGGATGCTATCTTCCAGGAAATCATGAAAGAGAATTGCCCTGATGTTTTAGAATCAGAAGGCAAAATTGGCATTGAAAGAATTCACCGATCACCTCCAGAAAGAGACCCCAAAATTAAAACCCCAAGGAATATCGTGGCCAAATTTCAGGACTATCGCACCAAGGAAAAGATATTGCAAGTAGCTAGAAAGAAACAGTTCAAATACCGAGGAACTGTCATTAGAATTACACAGGATCTGTCAGCTTCCACATTGAAGGATCGAAGGGCCTGGAACCAGATATTCCGAAAGGCAAAAGAACTTGGATTACAGCCAAGAATAAGTTATCCAGCTAGAATGAGCATCATCTTCCAGGGAAGAAGATGGTCATTCAATGATACAGGAGAATTTCACCTATTTCTAATGAAAAGACCTGATCTGAACAAAAAAATTTGACCTCCAAATAGAGAACTCAAGAGAAACATAAAAAGTCTTTTTCCAGGTCTTACCACTGGGCTGTTCTTAAATGTACCTCAATTTAACACCAAGAAAGGAAAAAAGTTGAAATATATTTCTTTAAAGAAAAAAAAAAAAAAAGAAATAACAATCAGGCTTGAGAGACTTTTTATTCTTTTAAGCATTTGTTAACATCCCATTTATCCTGATTAGTGTTCTTCCTCCTTTCATCAATATATCACTAAATGACATTGTTACTATTAGTTTTTCTTCCACTTATATCCATCTTCTACTGTCTATTCTTGTTTTTATCTCCTGTACATTTTTATCAAGACTTGTGATTTTTTTCAAAGCAATGACCTCCCACATTGCATATGAGGAATTTACCTATAATTCATATAGCAAACAGTTGTGTAAAGAACTGAGAGTAATTTGCTTATGATCACATAGATCATACATATCAAAAGAAGGGAGTGAAACAAATTCTTCTTGATTCTTAGACCATCTCTTCATCCATTTTGCTATTCTGATTTTTTTGTGTATGTTTGGTCTCTTTAGAAAATTCCTTTTTTTTTCTCATCAAAATTGCTTTTCTCAATATCTTCAGAATGTTATCCTTGGACGTTTTCCAGCTCTACTGTCATGTAGAAATTTAGTTCATGAAATCACACTTTTTCTGAACATTTGGAAAGCTGTTCTCCTTCAAACTATCACATAGCAAACTATGCCCAGTCTAGCTCTTACTCAGTATTTCTCACAAATTTTAATCTCACAATTTTTAAGTGCTTTTTAAACACTTAACTCTATATTGCCTAAGATAGGGGTTCTTAAACTTTTTTTCACTCACAAATCCTTTTCACCAAAGTAATTTTTATGTAATTCCTGATATAGCAGTATATAAAATATATAAAAATAAAACATTTATTCATGGTAAATAGTTGCCCCCAGATTCTGTTACTGTGGGGTCTGGTTGCAACCCACAGTTTAAGAAGTTTTGCCCTAAGATTTTAGTCAAAAGTACCAGATTATTTTTAAAAAATAAGTTCCATTAATGAAAAAAATGCAAATGAGGGTGGCCTAGCTGTACCAGATCTAAAACTATATTATAAAGCAGTGGTCACCAAAACCATTTGGTACTGGATAAGAAATAGAGTAGTGGATCAGTGGAATAGGTTAGGTTCACAGGACAAAATACTCAATGACAATTGTAATCTAGTGTTTGATAAACCCAAAGACCCCAGTTTTTGGGATAAAAACTCACTATTTGACAAAAACTGCTGGGATAATTGGAAACTAGTCTGGAAGAAATTAGGCATTGACCCACACCTCACACCATATACCAAGATAAGGTCAAAATGGATTCATGATCTAGGCATAAAGAATGATATTATAAACAAATTAGAACAATGTAGGATGGTTTACCTCTCAGACCTGTGGAGGGGGAAGGAATTTGTGACCAAAGAAGAACTAGAGGTCATCATTAATCACAAAATAGATAAGTTTGACTATATCAAGTTAAAAAGTTTTTCTACAAACAAAATGAATGCAGACAAGATTAGAAGGGTAGCAGTAAACCAGGAAAATATTTTTACATCCAAAGATTCTGATAAAGGCCTCATTTCTAAAATATATAGAGAATTGACTCAAATATATAAGAATTCAAGCCATTCTCCAATGGATAAATGGTCAAAAGATATGAACAGACAATTTTCAGAGGAAGAAATTGAAACTATTCCCGGTCACATGAAAAGGTGCTCCAAGTCACTATTGATCAGAGAAATGCAAATTAAGACAACTCTGAGATACCACTACACACCTGTCAGATTGGCTAAAATGACAGGAAATGATAATGATAACTGTTGGAGGGGATGTGGGAAAACTGGGACACTGATATATTGTTGGTGGAACTGTGAACGGATCCAACCATTCTGGAGAGCAATTTAGAGCTATGCTCAAAAAGTTATCAAACAGTGCATACCCTTTGACCCAGCAGTGTTTCTACTGGGCCTATATCCCAAAGAGATTTTAAAGGAGGGAAAGGGACCCACATGTGCAAAAATGTTTGTGGCAGCCCTTTTTGTAGTGGCAAGAAACTGGAAATTGAAAAGATGCCCATCAATTGGAGAATGGCTGAATAAATTATGGTATATGAATGTTATGGAATATTATTGTTCTGTAAGAAATGACCAACAGGAGGATTTCAGAGAAGATTGGAGAGACTTGCATGAACTGATGCTGAGTGAAATCAGCAGAACCAGGAGAACATTATACACAGAAACAAGACTATATGATGATCAATTTTGATGGACATGGTTCTCTTCAACAATGATGTGATTCAAACCAGTTGTTCTGCGATGAAGATAGTCATATACATCCAGGGAGAGGACTCTGAGAACTGAGAGTGAACCACAACATAGCATTTTAACGCTTTCTGTGAATATTTCCATGCATTTTGTTTTCCTTCTTAGGTTATTTTTTTTCTTCTCTTTCTAGATCTAATGTTTCTTGTGCAGTAAGATAACTGTATAGATATGTATACATGTATTGTATTTGTCATATAATTTATCCTATTTAGCATGTATTAGATTACCTGTCATCTAGGGGTGGGGGTGGGGGGAAGGAGGGGAAAAGCTTGGGAAAAAAAAAGTTTTTGCAAAGGTCAATGTTGAAAGGTCACTCATATGTTTTGTAAATAAAAAGCTTTATATAAAAAAAATAAAATAAATAAAATAAAAAGTTTCTGTACAAATAAAACTAATGAAGACAAGATTAGGAGGGAAGCATCAAATTGGGAAATCATCTTTTCATTTAATGGTTCTGATAAAGGCCTCATTTCTAAAATATATAGAGAATTGTCTCATATATATAGGAATTCAAGCCACTCTTCAATAGATAAGTGGTCAAGGGATATGAACAGACAGTTTTCAGAGGATGAAATTAAAACTATTTGTAGTCATATGAAAAGTTGCTCCAAATCACTATTGATCAGAGAAATGCAAATTGAGACAACTCTGAGGTACCACTACACACTTGTCAGATTGGCTAAATTGACAGGCAAAGATAACGATGAATGTTGGAGGGGATGTGCGAAAACTGGGGCACTAACACATTGTTGGTGAAACTGTGAATGTATCCAACTATTCTGTAGAGTAATTTGGAGCTATGCTCAAAAAGTTATCAAACTGTGCATGCTCTTTGACCCAGCAGTGTTTCTATTGGGCCTATATCCCACAGAGATCTTAGAGGACGGAAAGGGACCCACATGTGCAAGAATGTTTGTGGCAGCCCTTTTTGTAGTGGCTAGAAACTGGAAACTGCAGGGATGCCCATCAATTGGAGAGTGGCTGAATAAATTATGGTATATGAATGGTATGGAATATTATTGCTCTGTAAGAAAAGACCAGCAAGACGATTTCAGAGAGGCCTCCAGAGACTTCCATGAACTGATGCTGAGTGAAATGAACAGAACCAGGAGATCATCATACACAGCAACAACAATATTACATGATGATCAATTCTGATGGACATGGCTCTCTGCAACAAAGAATTGTCTCAGACCAGTTCCAATTGTTCGCTGAAGGAAACCATTTACACCCAGAGAGAGGAATATGAAATATGGTTCACAACATAACATTTTCATGATCTCTATTGACATTTGCTTGCATTGTGTTGGCTTTCTCTGATTTTCTTTTTTCTTTTTTTCTTGTAGATAGGATTTTTCTTGCACAACTTGTCAAGTATTTCAACATTATTAACATGTAGTGGACTTTCTGCCATCTAGGGGAGGGGAGGGGACTGGGGGTAAAAGTTTTAATAGAAAGCTTTGTAAAGATCAATCCTGGGGAACTACCCATACATATGTTATACAAATACAAAGCTTTAATAAAATATATATATCCTGATCTATACCTGGCCAATGGACATGACTCTGGAGGGAAAAAAGAGGTAGTTGACCTTGCACAGCTCTCCGACATTTAAATCCAAATCCCTTGCAAGTCATGGCATCAACTCCCTGATATCATGGTCTTTGAGAATGAAGGACAAACAACAATAAGACCCATATATTTGGAGTCACATAAAGATTTCTCAGGCAAAAAGTGATCTCTAGTGAAAAGTATAAGAAGACCTGCCCTAGAAGAATTGATTTTTGAGGTCCAATCCTTCTCCTTTGGCACCTTAAGCATTCAATTCCTAAATATTTTTAAGAATCTACTAAGTGCAAAACATTATATTAAGCCCTGGGCGTACAAGAAAAGCAAAGGACAACCTCTGATCTGACAAAGCTCAGTCTAAAAGGAGTGGCTACTTGCAAGTAATCCTGCAATTACAAATATATACAAGATAAATTAATAAGAATTCATGGTGGCAATGCTCATATTCCAGAAAGAAACAAAAAAATTCAATCTTCAAGTAAAAGATTGAAGAGAATCATAAAAAGGTAAACAGAAAAAAATGTTATTTAAAGGTTAATTTTTTTACATCCCTTTATGGGAAGATGATACTTATAACTGTTGGGGACTGTATTTTGATTAAACCAGTTAAAAAGGAGTATATAACAATAGAGTGTCTAGGTATAAGTTGACTCTGATGTGATGATATGAAAAGAAATTAAGAGGCAGAATACTGGAAGAAAAGAAAAGATGAGGCAAAAATAAGGTAAATTAGATCACATGAGAAGGTACAAAAGATCCTTTAGAGGAGAAGGAAATAAAAAAAAAGGATGAGCATTTTTTGAACCTTATTTCATCAAATTTGGGTACAAATATACTCAATTGCATATATAATATTATCTTATCCAAAAAAAAGTAGGAATAAAAAAGGGAAAGAAAAGGGAGGTGCTGAATAGAAAGCAGGACTGATTGAGTATAGTGGTCCAAAGTAAAACACTGGTAAGGAGGGAGAGGATGAATAGAGAGAAAGAAGTGTAAAAAGGGAAGAAAATAGAATAAGGGAAATAAATAGCTGGTAATCATAACTGTGAATAGGAATGGGATGAACTCTTTCATAATATGTTGTTTACAAGAAACACATCTGAAGCAGAGAGATATATACAGAGGAAAGGTAGGAGGTTCAACAGAATGTATTATGCTTCAGCTAAAGTAAAAATAAATCAGGAGTAGCAATCCTGACCTCAGACAGAACAAAAGCAAAAATAGATCTAAATAAAAGAGATAAAGACAGAATCTGCTTCTTGATAAAAGGCACCATGGACAATGAAGTAATATCAACACCAAACATACATGCAACCAGTAGTATAGCATCCAAATTCTTAAAGAAGTTAATTGAGTTACTTGAAGAAATAAATAGTAAAATTATATGTTTGGGGATCTCAACACTCCTCTCTCAAAAATAGATAAATCTAACCATAAATAAACAAGAAAGAAATTAAGGAAATGAATACAACTTTAGAAAAGTTATATATGATACTTCTAAAGAAAATTAAATGGAAATAGGAAGTAATATGCCTTTTTTTTCTCAGTAGTATATGATACCTTCACAAAAAACTGACTATATATTAGGGCATAAAAAGGTCACAAACAATTTATAGAAAAGCAGAAATATTAAATGCATCTTTTTTAAGTCATGATGCAGTAAAGGGATATAGAAAGGTAGACTAAAAATGAATTAGAAACTAAACAATTAATCCTAAATAATTAGGAGTGGCTCAAGTAAAAAATCATAAAATAATCAGTAATTTCATTTAAGAAAATAATAACAAGGGGATAGCATACCAAAACTTATGGGATACAGCCAAAGCAGTCCTTATAGGAAATTTTATATCTCTACCAACTAAAGGAGAATTTAATCAAATTGAAAGTAAGAAAATTATTGAACTTACAAATGAAGATATTTTCTGATTTTATTAAAAAGAAAACAATAGATATACTTTTGGTTAATTTGTTTTTTTTTAAAGAAAGAAAACCAAATTAACAGTATCAAAAATTAAAAGTGTGAACTCATCCCAATGAATAGGAACTAAAACAATAATTAGAAAGTGTTTTGTCCAATCACATGCCAAAATATCTGACAATCTATAATAAATGGGTGAATATTTTTAAAAATGTATCAATTTTCTAGATAACTAAAGAGGAAATGAAATAACTTTAATAATACAATTTTAGAAAAAGAAATTGAACAAGCCATCAATGAACTTAAAAGCAAATCATTGAGGCCAGATGTATCCAGAAGTATATTCTATCAAACAATTAAAAAAAACAATTAATTTCAATGCAATATAAATTATTTGAAAGAAATATAAGTGAAGGAGCCCTATGAAATTCTTTTTATGACATAAAAATGATTCTGATACCTAAACCAGAAAGGGCCAAAATAGAGAAAAAATTATAGACCACTTTCCCTAATTAATATTGATGCAAAAATTGTAAATAAAATATTAATAAAGAGTTTACAACAATTTGTCACTAGGACAATACACTATGACTAGGTCAATTTATATCAGAAATGCAGGGCTAGTTTAATTTTAGGAAAACCATCATCATAATGGACCTTATCAATAAACAAACAAACAAACAAACAAACAAAAACAAACAAAAAACCCCCAGAAATCATATGATTATCTGTATAGATGCAGAAAAAGGTTTTGATATAATATAGCACCCACTCCTATTAAAAAGTATAGGAAAAATGGAGTTTCCCTTAGAATGATAAGCATTATCTGTCAAAAACCATTAGCAAGCATTATATGTAATGGGAATAAGTTAAAAGCCTTTGGTATAAGATCAGGGGTGAAGTAAGGACACTCATTCTTACCACTATTATTAAAAATAATACTAGAAATAATAGCTTTAGAAAAAAAGGGAAGAAAAATAAATTGAAGGAATTAGAAGAGATGATGAAGAAACAAAACTATCACTCTGCAGATAATTTCATGATTTATTTAGAGAATCAAAGAAAAATAAACTACTTGAAATAATTAACAACTTTAGCAATGTTGCAGGATATATAATAAACCCACATAAATCATCAGCATTTCTATGTACGACTAACAAGGCCCAGAAATAAGAGATAAAAAGAGAAATGACATTTAAAATAAATTCAGACAATGTGCTTGCTAAGACAAAGCCAGGAACTATATAAACACAATTACAAAACACTTTTCACACTAATAAAGTCCGATCCAAATAATTGGAAAAATATCGATTGCTCATTAGAAGGCCAAGCTAATGTAATAAAAATAACAATTCTAACTAAATTAATTTACTTATTTATGGCACTTATTTATGGCACTTATTTAGTGCCATAACAATCAAACTGCCAAAAAATATTTTATAGTGCTAAAAAAATACAAAATTTACCTCAAAGAACAAAAGATCAAGAATATTAAGGAAAGTATTAAAAAAAATGCAAGGTGACCTACTCATGCCAGATCTGAAACTATATCATAAAGTAGCAATCATCAAAACTAGTTGGTTCTAGATATGAAATATAGTGGTAGATCAGTAAAATAGGTTAGGTATGCAAGAGTCAATAGTCAACGAGTATAGTGATATATTGTTTGATAAATCCAAAGATTCCAATTTCTGGCATAAGAATGCCATATTTGACAAAAACTGCTGAGGCAACTAGAAAATAGTAGGGCAGAAACAGCATTAATCAGCATTTCACACATTATACCATAGGTACATGTTTTAGACAAAAAGGTAATACCATAAGCAAATTAGGAGAGCAAAGCATAATCTACCTGTCAGATCAGTGAAGAAGGGAAAAATTTATGACCAAACAACAGAAAGAGAACATTGTGAAATACAAAGTGAGTAACTTTGAGTACATTAAATTAAGATTTTTTTTTCCCCACAAATGAAGTCAACTCAACTATGATTAGAAGAAAAGCTAAAATCTGGGAAACAATTTTTATGGCCAGTATATCTGATAAAGTCCTTATTTGTAAAAATATATAGAGAACTCAGTCAAATTTATAAGAATACAAGTCAATAGGCAGTTTTTAGATGAATAAAATAGTCATCTCTAGTCATCTGAAAAAATTCTCAAAGAGGACAAAAATGACATCACTATGTTAGAGTCAAGTTACAGAGTGTCTCACTGTGACTGATCATATGACTATAAGCTCCAAATGCTCTACCATGGGTACAAATAAGTCATATGAACATTTGGGGTGGATTCTTAAAATTTGCATATCTTTTATTTCTTCAGAACTACATCAATCACTCAGTCCATTCCAACTGGATTTAGAAAAAAATAGAATTAAAAGGAAGGTTAATGAATGTATGGAATAGGAAGCAATAATTTCAAAGAATAATTGTGTTTTAATCACATGAGACTTACCTAATTTCCTTTTTTGACAGGTACTACCATAATAGTAATTAAATATGAGAAAGATCCAGTGGCAATACTTAAGGATCTGACCTGTACTATTTATCATGTCACTTATTTCTATGAAGGCACAGATCATGCACTTAACATGTTCATGGATGACACAAAACTGTAAAGAATTGCTAATATACTTGATGAAAGAAACCATCTCCCCCCAAAAAAAAAACTTGACAAGTTACAAAAATAGCAAGTTAAAACCTAAGAAGAAATCTAAAAAGCCTAAGAGTAAAATTGCATATTGAGGTTAAAAAAATCAACTTACTATATATGAGAGAGATGCAGATAGACAGTTTGCCCAAAGTTCTCCCAAAGCCTACTATTAAAGTAGTTGTGGATTGTATTAAGAAATATAGGCCCCAAGAATAAGATTACTTTTCTCATGGGGGACTATACTTTTGGGGAATTAATCACTTGCTTTTGGAACTCTACCTGGAAGCTGACCTATATTGATTGTTAAGTCAGTAGCCAGCTCACATACATGCACCCTAAAGAGCTTGCTGTCAGAAATGAATGGATGATAGATATGTTCTATTTTTGTTCTATTTTCTATTCAATTCTTATATGTGAAAAAGGTAAAAAAAAGTTCAATTACTGATTAGAAAATATAGAATGTGTCAATTGTAATATTAATTCAGGTGTTTTTGCTATCATGGACTGGAGCACATGTAATGTTTCACAACAGTTTATGAAATTGTTTTAGTGCATTTATTCACAATATATGAGATCAATTATCTTGTACAGATGTTTCTTAACAATGTATTTTCTCTTCATTAGAGATGTAATTAGCTTTTGGCTACATTAGATTTAACATTAACCAACGTTTTGATTTCATAAATAAAAAAATTTAATTATATATTTTGCCCTTTAAATTTATTTTAGATAGTCTCTCACTCTTTCCTTACATCATTTGCCAAAATATATATGATACACAAAAGTTAAATAAAAAGGATTTGAGATAAAATACACACGTTTCTATAAACATGTGTGCATATACAAACAGACATGTGTGTGCACATACATGTATTTTGATATGCATGTATGTTGTATGTGTGTGCATACACACACAAATACATACAATTTTAGGATCTTTATCTCACTGTTCCCTAAAGGCAACTGAAATAGTACTGACAGCTGAATTATCTAAAGTTAGATTCTTTCTGGCAAGTCTTGTTTTCAAAACTTTGTTGATGATATCATCTCTGTTTTTAATTAATGCCTCTTTTATTACTACCACATATTCATTCGACTTAAATCTGTGAGCTCCATGAGGATAAGGGCTGTGCTTTTTATAAACTGTGTATCTTCTTCAGCACTTCAAATTTGGTTGAATAAATATTGAATAAATTGATAAATAAATACATTCTTTTGCCCAATTGAAATTAAGGAAACAAAAAAAATTCAAGTTAATTTGACCATGATCACACATCTAATAAATTTAATAACAAATATTTGAATTCAAATATGACTCCAAGCTAGTATTCTTTCCATGGTTCTACACTGTCTTTCAGAAAGATAGTAATTTTGAAAAGAAAATCAGGTCCTTGGATCATTCCTCTCCAGGTACAAGGTAATTTTATTTTCAATTAACAGAGTATAAAGATTTAATAATACTTGAGAAAGAGAAAAAGAAGTTAAAAGGCTTTCTCCTTTCTCCTTTCTCAGGTTCTTTCCAACACTATATATAAATATCTATGATTTTTATCTTAAAATTGGAATTGTTTCTGGGTCCAAGGAACTAGACATTGTACCTACTTTCTTTATCCCTAAATAATCCATCTGCTCTAGACTCACTTAAGTAATCTGAATAGAATTCAGTATTGAGGAAATCTGACATTCTAAAAGAAGAGCTAGATTACTTTTATTACTGTATTAAGATTAACATGTCTTTATTTGGATGCTGTGGGGAGAAAATCTTTAAAAGTTCTGGCTTATGTCCAAGTCACCTTAAGGGGAATAAAATTGTACTCAGTAAATAACTTAGATAGGACAAGTATTTATTTCACATACAAAAAAGGAATACTTGACACAACAGGTTATTAAAAGACTTAAATAACAAAACAGGATTCATCAACATGATATATGATAAATTATATTTAGCTCACATTTATGGAAACTATCTTACCATGAAGCCTATTTCAGAATTGCTTATTACACATTTTACATTTATTGAATCCCACAAATTCCAATCCAGGTCAGGGATAGGATTTATCTTTTGCTAGATGGAACACTTCTCTAAGACTCCTGTAGTAGTTGCTAGGGTCCCCATCTAGAATTGATTTAGGGTCCCTGAATCTCTACAACTCACACACAATCAGTCAGCTTTACCCCAATCTTTTTTGTCAAATTTTCTATTAAGTTCTGGTCTTTTTGCAACACAATTCTGAGAGTCTGGCAATTCATCAAATATCCATTTTGTTTGTTTTTGTTCAGGATTATGCTTAATTTTGCTGTCTGGAACCCCAATTCTTGTGTGTGTATATATTATATATATATATGTATATATACATATAAATCTTTATATACATATACATACATACATATATATAGTGTTCCAAAACCTGTGGGAGATTAATATAGCTGCTACTAGGTCTTGTGTGATTCTAATTGTGGCTCCACTATATTTGTATTTTTTTTTCTTCTTGTTAGTAATATTTTATCCTTGAGTTGGGGGTTTCAGAATTTGACTATGATATTCCAGTAGGTTTTCTTCTTTCAGGTGGTGATCAGTGTATTTTTCCTATATTTACTTTCCTATCTTATTCTAACGCTTCCAGACAATTTTCTTTACTTATTTCTTTTGTTATTGTATCAAGATTCCTTAGTGATCATAGCTTTCATGTAGTCCAGTTATTATTATATTTTCTCTCCTTTATTTGTTCTTCCTATTGTTGTTTCTTTTATAAATTTATCACATTTTCTTTGATATTTTTATTCTTTACATTTTACTTTATTATTTCTTGTTCTCTTATAATTTTGTTGACATCTTCTTGTTCATTTTCTAATTTTTAGGAAATCATTTTCTTCCTTAAAATTCTGGATCTCCTTTTCCAATTGGTTATCTTTATTTTAATAATCTTCTTATTTTTCTTGTATTGTTCTTATTTTCTTTCTCAATCTTTCTCACTTATTTTTAAAGTATTTTGGGGGGTTCTTTGAGTTCTTTTGGCATAAGTGATCATTTGACATTACTCTTCAAGATGGAAGTGGCCTTTTTTGTTTTTTTGTTATTGCTTTAGTATCTTCCTCTGAAGATAAACCTGGTCTTCTGTATTCCCATAGTAAATTTCTGTCATTGGGTTCTTTCTCCTTTGCCTACTCATTTAAAAAAAAAATTTTAACTGCTTATCATCATAATCACCTCTAGCCCTGGGGTAAACAGGGTGGACAGGTCTCAGGCTTCAGATCCTTTTTCAGTTCTTGCCTCTGGACTGGAACTGAAATCAAGAATTATACCCCTCTATGAATGCCCACAGCCAGCATTGTCCCAGCTTCACTGCTTTTTAATATATCAGGTATGTGCTGGTTCCTTCTCACATCTTGGCCATCTCTGGGCAGCTCAGCTGGGCCTGGCACTAGTTATTAGCAGAGGTTCTTTCAATCTTCCCAATCAGATAATTAGCTCCCCAAATTAGCTGTGGGACAAAAATGCTTGCCTGGGACTTAGGTTAACCTTCAACCCAGGTAGCTCTAGGGTTCATCTGGTGTTGTTTCAGAGGACCTATTCTGGAGGTGTTTATACTTCACAGGTGCCAAACCATTATCCTGG
>JAJPUD010006632.1:91468-103467 GCA_023553655.1 Myrmecobius fasciatus | reverse complement strand
AAATGTTATAAGGATAAGCCAAAAGCCTTCCCAATAAGATTAGAGGTGAAACATCATTATTATTCAATATTTTGCTAGAATATTTATCAAAGAATAAGAGAAGAAAAGGAAATTAAACAAATTAGAATAAGCAATGAAGAAACAAAATTATCACTATTTGCAGAAGATATGATGATAATATATTTAGAGGATTCTAGAGCACCAACTAAAAAAAATCACTTGATATAATTTAGAAATTTTAACAACGTGGCAGGATATAAAATACAATCCCTAAATCAATAGCATTCTTTTATATGATCAACAATCCAGCAGCAGGAAAAACTCCATCTAAAAATTACTATAAGCAATATATAATAGAAGAAGGAGAAGAACCCTTTGATCCAGCAATGCCATTACTAGGTTTGCGTCCCTAAGGGATCATAAAAAAGGAGAAGGGATCCACACATGCAAAAATTTACAGTAACCCTTTTCATGGTGGCAAAATATTGCAAAATGAGGTGATGCCTATCAATTGGGGCATGGTTAACTGCACTAGTATACAAATGTAATGGTATATGCTATTGTACTATAAAAAATGAAGAGCAGTCAGATTTTAGAAAAATCTGAAGACATATGAACTGATACAAAGCAAAATAACCAAAACTAGAAAAACATTGTACATAACAAATCTTAGACTCTAGGCCATGACCCCATTATGTGGTTACATAAGGAATTCACAATGAATGTGGGGATTGCAAAAAATTCGACAACATTAAAAGATATCAAATATTCCACCAACATTTAATTCTTTATGTAAAAACAAGTACACATACATATCTCATTAGTATGCAAATTTGCTTTCATCTTTAATAAATGGTAAAACTATATGCATGTCAAAGACTTGTTTTATTTATTTATTTTTTGCTGAGGCAATTGGGGTTAAGTGACTTGCCCAAGGTCACACAGCTAGGGAATGTTAAGTGTCTGAGACCAGATTTGAACGCAGGTCCTCCTGACTTCAGGGCTGGTGCTCTATCCACTGCGCACCTCACTGCCCCAAAGAATTGTTTTAAAATATATTTCTTTATGCTTCATTGTAAGTTGATATTTGATTTGTATGTCTATTTTATATGCCTATATACTTAGGGTCATGCAAAAATTTCTTGGTTTAAAAAGGAATGCAAGTGAAAAAAAATTTAGTATCAGTCACACTGGGTGATGACTAACTATAATTGACTTAGCCTTTCTCTGCAAAACAGTGATAAATGCAAGTGTAAAAAACACATGAAGAAAAATGCTTTCCATAACCTGATAAGAAATTTATGGACCCTGATTGCAGATTAAAATATTTTTTCCCTTTTTTTTTTCTCATGGAACATATAGGTGTACAAATATGTATACAAAAAATTTAGTGGTCCACTGCTCAGTGAACAAAGCATCAAAAAAAACAAGGTTTTTTTATTGTTGTTGTTTTTAATCTTAGCTATCACACTTATTAGGTTTGTGATATAATGGAAGTAATTTCACTTCTCCCAAGAACATTTAACTCACCTATTATGATATAGTACTCTGATACATTTGAAGTATTTACAGTATGGTGAACCTTTGTTTGGGACATTAATTATATCTCATCCATTAAAGAATTGTTTAATTCAGATTATTTAGGCAAAAAAAAATCCATTCCTTTGTACTGAGTCCATTAAAGCGAAGGAAGTAGTGGCAGATTGAATCTTTTTGCCCTTTTCTGGAGAGATCTTGAAAGAACAGTTGACTTTTGTAAACACTTGGTCCTGGGACAGGGATCTGCAGGAGATAATATATACATGCTATCACATTGTTCAACTTCCTGAGAAGAATGAAACAGAGGCATTTTAGAATCACTCAAGCAAATAAAATTCAAATCAACATTTAAACTCTAATCAAGATATTCAGTGACATCAGCATTGCTGTTTACTCAGATAGGTGAAATTTCCACAAAGCATTATTTAGAATTTAGGTTTGGGTCATAGGACTAAAACTTAAGAAACCCATGATGAGCCATTTATAGTTTCTATACATTCATATATTACTTAAATAACAGGAAAACTGACTATTTCCCAAATAGTTAATGGATATGTTTAAGCAAATAAATAATAAATAAATAAATTTAGCCTTCTACTCTCTTTGCAGTATACCCTATAAAGTCTTTTTCAAAGAGTTTGCACCTTTGGTTATCTGTTTTAGTCAAAATTCATTTATAATTCCTGTTTAAAAATGTATTTTTGGTAATTCCTCTGTTGAGATATGAAATCCAAATATTACCTTGCCAGTCTTTCCCATAGGTTTTCAGAATGTCCCATCTTATTCATGTCTCATTCTGAACTAAACTCTCACATTTTGAATTAAAATCTCCTTTTTGTGGTTCTCTTCTTTATAATATTCTCTCTGACATTCTGCTTGACTCTGGAGTGTTTCTCATCTTCCTAAATTTTCTGCTTTTCCAATGGCCTGTTTTGTGCCAAATCCTACCATGAATGTCCCAATCTTAACTCTTCAATCAGTTTCCCAAGTAGAAGTTTATAAGTGACTTCAAGGGCTGGAGCCAAGATGACAGAGTGAAGATACAACTCTGTGACCTCCTCTGACCTTCTCTCAAACCAACAGCAGATTAAGCCTTTGAATTAGTTCTAGAGTGAAAGCTGCCCCAAATATTTGGACTACAACACATTCCTAGAAGAAGCTACCTTGAAGGAGCTTCTGAGCAGGTCTGTTTCAGATTGGCAGGGGGTCGGGCAGTTTGCTGTGCTTGGGCACAGCTCAGGAGACAGGGCAGGAAGCCAGGCTGGACTTAGTGTGGCAGATTCCAAGCACCTGGGAAGTCTATCTGAAGCTCTTGGGACACTCTGCCCTGATTAAGGGCAGGTGCTTTGGCAGATCTACCTTTTGTAAAAGGTAGATTATAACCCGCTGCAAACACAGGACCTAGCCCTGACAGCCCAGCACGTGAAGTCAATCAGCCGAATTGCCCAGGGCAAATTAAAGCACCTGCCTCTCCTCTGCTTTAAACAGACCTCAAGCTTTAAAAAATGAATAAAAAACAGAAAAGAACTCTAACCATAGACAACTTTTATGGAGAGCAAGAAGAACAGACCCTAGATCCTGAGGTACATAAAGGTAAAGCAACTCCAGAGGAACCCAAAAAGGGAGACATGAGCTGGTCCCCATTTCACAAGGTTTTCCCGGAAGATTACTTAAGTAATCTCAAAAGAGAGAAGAAAAATGGGGAAATGAAATGAGATCATCGCAGGAAGGAATGGAAAGAACATAATGCTCTACAAAAGACATATGAAAAAGGCACCAATTCACTGAAAAACAAAATTGGTGAAATGGAAAAAGATACCAAATTCACTGAAAAACAAAATTGGTGAAATGGAAAAAGACACCAATTTACTGAAAAATAAAATTGATGAAATGGAAAAAGAATGCAATGAACAAAAAATTCAATTAGCTAGTTACAAAATGAGCTAAAAAAGGTAACTGAATAAAATAATACATTAAAAATTAGAATTGAACAAATGGAAGTGAATGGCTCAATAACACTTCAAGAATCAAACAAAAATGAAAAAATAGAAGAAAATATTAAATATCTTCTAAGAAAAACAACTGACCTGGATAGGAGAAACCATTTAAGGATTATTGGACTTTCTAAAAGTCAGGATGAAAAAAAAAGAACCTAGACATTATCTTCCAGAAAATCATGAAAGAAAACTGCCCTGATGTTTTAGAAGCAGAAGGTAAAATTGCCATCAAAAGAATTCACCAATCACCTCCTGAAAGAGGCCCCAAAATTAAAACCACAAAGAATATTGTGGCTAAATTTCAGGACTATCACACCAAGGAAAAGACATTGCAAGCAACTAGAAAGAAAAAAAAAATCAAATATTGAGGAACTGTAATTAGAATCACATAAGATCTGTCAGCCTCCACATTAAAGGATCAAAGAGCCTGGAATCAGATATTCCAAAATGGCAAAGGAACTTGGATTTCAGCAAGAATAAGCTATCCAGCTGGAATGAGCATTATCTTCCAGGGAAGAAGATGGACATTTAATGATACAGGTGAATTTCACCTATTTCTAATGAAAAGACCAGATCTGAACAAAAAATTTGACCTCCAAACACAAAACTCAAGAGAAGCATAAAAAGATAAAAAGGAAAGAACTCTTGAGAACTATATTTCTACTATAGGTATACTTAAAGAATGGGGGTATAATTTGAATTTACTTTGATAATATGAAAAAGATACTACAGGTGGAAGGGCTGTCATACTGGGGAAAAGGAGGTAAAAATAAGGTAAAATATCATGAAGAGGAAAAGAAAATCTAATATAATTGAGGGAAAGAAGGGAGAGAGTTGAGCATTGTGTAAATCTTACTCTCATCAGATTGGGCTCTAAAAGAGTATATAAGACACATTTGGTTTCACAGAAAAACTTGTCCCTCCTTATAGGGAAGTGGGGGTAAAGCAAGAAAAGAAAGGGATAGACTAATAAAAGGGAAAATAAAAGAATTAGTGGAAAGATGTAAAAAGGGGGGAAGGGGCTCTAAAGGGGGAGAACTGTTTCAGGGAGGTGGTCATCAAAAGCAAAATATTGGGGAGGGGGGAAGGGAGAAAGCAGAAAGGAAACAGGAAAACATAACTTTGGGTAAATAATATTGCAGGAATTACTGAATTAGTTATTTGAACTGTGAATCTGAATGGGATGAACTCTCCCATAAAATGGAAGCCTATAGCAAACTGGATTAAAAGCCACAATCCAACAATATGTTGTTTACAAGAAACACATCTAAAGCATAGAGACACATACAGGGTAAAAGGCTGGAGCAGAATCTATTGTGCTTCAGGTGAACAAAAAAAAGCAGGGGTAGCAATCCTTATCTCAGATCAAGTAAAAGCAAAGATAGATCCAATTAAAAGAGATAAGGGAGGAAACTATATTTTACTAAGGGGTACTATAAATAATGTAGCAATATCAATACTAAATATATATGTACCAAATGGTATAGCATCCAGATTCCTAGAGGAGAAATTAAGAGAGATGCAAGAAAAAATAGACAGCAAAATTATACTAGTGGGGGATCTCAACCTTGCTCTCCCTGAATTAGATAAATCAAACCACAAAATAAATAATAAAGAAGTTAGGGAGGTAAACAAAATGTTTAAAAAGTTAGGTATGATAGATTTTTGGAAAAATTGAATGAAGACAGGAGGGAGTTTACTTTTTTTCTTTGTGGTTCATGGAACTTATACAAAAATTGATCATGTGACGGCATAAAAACCTCAAAATCAAATGCAGAAAGGCATTTGATAGTAATAGTTAATGCATCTTTTCCAGATCATGATGCAATAAAAATCACATGCAATATAAGGCCAGGAGAAAATAAACCAAAAGTTAATTGGAAATTAAATAATCTAATCCTGAAGAATGAATGGGTGAAAGAGCAAATCATAGACACAATCAATAATTTCATCTAGAAGAATGAAAATAATGAGACAACATACCAAAATTTGGGAGATACGGCCAAAGCAGTTATAAGGTGTAATTTTATATCTCTAGATATTTACTTGCATAAAATAGAGAAAGAGAAGATCAGTGAATTGGGCTTACTATTAAAAAAGCTAGAAAAAGAACAAATTAAAAGCCCTCAATTAAATACCAAATTGGAAATTCTGAAAATAAAAGGTGAGATTAATAAAATTGAAAATAAGAAAAGTATTTCATTAATTTAAAAAAAACTGAGTTGGTTTTATGAAAAAACTAATAAAATAGATAAGCCTTTAGTTAATTTGATTAGAAAAAGGAAAGAGGAAAATCAAATTGTTAGTCTCAAAAATGATAAGGGAGAACTTTCTACCAATGAAGAGGACATTAAAGCAATAATTAGGAGTTACTTTGCCCAGCAAATTTGATAATCTAAATGAAATGGAGGAATATCTACAAAAATATAGATTGCCCAGGTTAAGAGAAGAGGAAATACATTATTTAAATAGCCCCATTTTAGGAAAAGAAATAGAACAAGCTATTAATCAACTCCCTAAGAAAAAATCTCCAGGGCCAGATGAATTTACATATAAATTCTACCAAACATTCAAAGAACAATTAATTCCAATACTATATAAACTATTTGAAAAAAAAATAGGGAAAGGAGGTGTACTACCAAATTCCTTTTATGATACAGATATGGTAATGATAGCTAAATAAGGTAGGGTGAAAACAGAGAAAGAAAACTATAGACCAATTTCCCTAATAAATATTGATGCAAAAGTCTTAAATAAGATATTAGCAATAAGATTACAGAAAGTCATCCCCAGGATAATAGACTATGACTAAGTGGGATTTATACCAGAAATGCAGGGCTGGTTCAATAATAGGAAAACTATCAGCATAATCAATTACATTAATAACCAAAGTAACAAAAATCATATGATTATTTCAATAGATGCAGAAAAAGCATTCCCAATAAGATCAGGAGTGAAACAAGACTGCCCACTGTCACCATTACTATTTAATATTGTATTAGAAATGTTAGCTTTGGCAGTAAGAGAAGAAAAAGAGATTAAAGGAATTAGAGTAGATAATGTAGAAACCAAATTATCACTCTTTGCAGATGTCATGATGGTATACTTAGAGTAATCTAGAGATTCAATTAAAAACCTGCTAGAAACAATTCACAACTTTAGCAAAGTTGCAGGATACAAAATAAATCCACATAAATCATAAGCATTTTTATATATTACCAACAAAGTTTAGCAGCAAGAAATACAAAAAGAAATTCCATTCAAAATAAGTGTTAATAGTATAAAATATTTGGCAATCTACATGCCAAGGAACAGTCATGAAGTATCCAAACTAAACTACAAAACACTTTCCACACAAATAAAGTCAGACCTAATCAGTTGGAAAACATCAAGTACTCATGGGTAGGCCAAGGGAATACAATAAAAATGGCAGTACCACCCAAACTAATTTACTTATTTAGTGCCATACCAATCAAACTCCCAAGAAATTATTTTACAGATCTATAAAAAATAGTAGCAAAGTTCATTTGGGAGAACAAAAAGTCAAGAATTTCAAGGGAATTAATGAAAAAAAGGTGGCTTAGCTGTGCCAGATCTAAAACTATATTATCAACCAGTGGTCATTAAAACCATTTGGTACTAGCTAAGTAATAGAGGAGTCGATCAATGGAATAGGATAGGATCAAAGGACAAACCAGGCAATAACTATAGCAATTTAATGTTTGATAAGCCTAAAGACCTTAGCTTTTGGGATAAGTACTCACTATTTGACAAAACTGCTGGGAAAATTGGAAGTTAGTATGGAAGAAATTAGGGCTTGACCCACACCTAATACCACATACCAAGATAAGATCTAAATGGGTTCATGATTTAGGTATAAAGAGTGATATTATAAGCAAATTAGAGGAAAATAAAATAGTTTACCTCTCAGACCTGTGGAGAAGGAAGGAATTTGTGTCCAAAGAAGAACTGGAACTCTTAATTGAACACCAGATAAATAATTTTGATTATAGTAAGTTAAAAAAATTTTGTACAAACAAAACTAATGCAGACAAGATTAGGAGGGAAGCAAAAAATTGGGAAATCATCTTTACATTTAGGGGATCTGATAAAGGCCTCATTTTAAAAATATTTAGAAAATTGTCTCATATTTATAAGAATTCAAGCCACTCTTCAATCAATAAATGGTCAAAGGATATGAACAGACAATTTTCAGGTGATGAAATTAAAATTATTTCTAGTCATATGAAAAGGTGCTCCAAATCACTATTGATCAGAGAAATGAAAATTAAGACAACTCTGAGGTACCACTACACACCTGTCAGATTGACTAAGATGACAGGAAAAGATAATGATGAATGTTGGAGATGTGGGAAAACTGGGACACTGATACATTGTTGGTGGAACTGAAGGGATCCAAGTATTCTGGAGAGCAATTTGGAACTATGCTCAAAAAGTTATCAAGTATACCCTTTGACCCAGCAGTGTTTCTACTGGGCTTATATCCCAAAGAGATCTTAAAGGAGGGAAAGGATCCCACATATGCAAAAATGTTTGTGGCAGCCCTTTTTGTAGAAGCTAGAAACTGGAAAATCAATGGATGCCCATCAATTATAGAATGGCTGAATAAATTATGGTATATGAATGTCATGGAATACCATTGTTCTGTAAGAAATGACCACCAGCAAGATGATTTCAGAGAGGCCTGGAGAGACTTGCATGAATTGATGCTGAGTGAAATCAGTAGAACCAGGAGATCGTTGTACATGGCAACAATAACACTATGTGATGATCAATTCTGAAGGACATAGTTCTCTTCAACAATGAGTTGTTTCAAACCAGTTCCAGTTGTTCAGTGATGAAGAAAGCCATATAGACCCAGGGAGAGGCTTGTGAGATCTCAGTCTGTACCACAACATAGTCTATTGATGTTTGCTTGCATTACCTTTTCCTTCTCAGGTTGTTTTTTTTTTTCCTTTCCTGTATAGCAATGTAACTGTATATATATATATATGATTTGTCAAATATTTAAATATAATTAACATGTATTAGACTTCCTGCCATTTAGGGGAAGGGGTGGGGGTAGGAGGGAAAAATTTGTAACAGAAAGTTTTGCAAGGGTCAATGCTGAAAAATTACCTATGCATATGTTTTGCAAATAAAAAGCTTTAATAAAAATTAAAAATAACAAAAGAGCCTTTCCTGAGCTACCTCAAGGCTGCCTTTACAGGTTTAGGACACATCAGGTCCTCCTGACTTCAGGATTGGTGCTCCATCCACTGTGACAGCTGGCTGCTCCCTTAGGACACATTCTTGTTCTTTCTTCACATGCTCTGCTTCAGGGAATGTGTTATTTTTACTCCCCTCAGACTATAAGCTCTTGGAGAAAAGGACTTTCCTTTTGCTTTTGTGCCCCTGCACTCAGTAAACAGTAAGGACTTATTAGGTGTTTGCTGTTATTCACTGCACCTGACTGGAGAAGATACTCTGCTGCCCGTCTGGAATCCGAGCACACAGGACTAGTCAGAACCCAGGCAGAGAAAGCAGATGGAGGAAAAACGTTCAGCACCGAGTCTGGGAGACACAATGAAGGGACTTAATTCACCAGCATGTTTGTCTGGGGCCATCAACCAGCATTCCATTCTGTCCAGTGGGAGTGTGCCCTGACAGCCGTCCTTTACTCTCCACACCTGGTCACTACCCTAGCTGAGACCCACATCTGCCCGAAAGGTCTTCTGCCTTGAATCTCCTCCTTCTCCAATCCAGCCTTCCATGTTCTTAGTTTACTACATGGACTCTTTGGAATCAAAGCCAGCCTCTTCTACTTGGCCCTACAATCCGGGCCCCAGACCCAGCTCACATTTCAAACCTTGTTCCCCCTTTCCTCCTCCCCCCCACTCATAGTCTGGCCTTCTCCCTGTACCTCATATCTTAGCTCCCATGCCCTGACTCTCCTCCTTCCCGCAGCTTTTAACTTAACATGGTACCCCACACATAGTAGGTGCTTAATAAACTCCTCTTTTCTGAGACACTTGGCTGTCAGAGGGCCCCCTCCAACTATTGGAAATTTATTCTGAATGTATTTTAGGAGGTTCTCTCCCTGGATAGAGCAGAAGCTTTCTGAGGGCAGGGACTGCCTCATTTTTGCTTCTACTACTTTGCACCTGCTCACCTGCCTGGCTTCAACTCCTGAGAACAAGATGTCCTTCCAAGTTCAGCACATCACTTCCCAATCCTGCTGTGAACTCCAGCCTTTGGCTGGCTCCACCCTTCACAGCCTCCTCCCTCCTCAGGCTCCAGATGAGCTCTTTTCCAGGGCTGAGACTGGCAAGAGGCTTACTCTCCTTGATATCTGCTGCCCTTCCTAGCTGATTCACATCCCCTTTGTGTGGGTTCTCCCCTTTTACACTGGAAGCTCCTTGAGGAGAGAACTCTCTTCTGATTCCAGCACACAGCAGCCAATGAATAGATGCTTCCAATCAGACCAGCTTGGATCTTAATGTGTGCTCACATTATCAGACAAGATTGATAGGTCGATCTGTTTTTGTTTGCAATAATGGAGAGTTGTATTTGAGATGGAACAGATTGTCAATGGGAGGTGACAGGGATTTTATTTTAAAAGCCTTCATTTAAAGAGGTAGCAGGTTCTTCATATAGTGAGAACAAAGTTTAACAGATGTACATAAACTAAGTGTTACATTAGTATCCTTGAATAAATGAGTGAAATGAATTAAAAAATAAGTGACTTCAAAAGTTTTCGCATTGTTTTATTTTAGGTCCAAATTCATTTTGATACAGAAGAACATATGTACATGCTGGCTTAATCATGATTTAACTAAGATGAATTCTTCCGCATAAAGAAAATCTACTAGTGGATATCCTGCCATTTAGGGGAAGGGTAGGGAGTAGGGGGGAAAAATTTTGTAACAGAAAGCTTTGTAAGGGTTAATGTTGAAGAATTACCCATACATATGTTTTGCAAATAAAAAGTTTTAATTAAAAAAAAAAGAAAGAAAATTTACTATAACTTTAGGAATTTCTTCTCCTGAGATGTCAAATGAAATACCATACTTAGGACAAGGGCATGTGACACAAAAGGTGCCTTCTGCTGAAGAGGGAGAAACAACTTCTAAGATACTGATATGAGGCCACTGTCTGAAAGCAGAATTGGGGCAAGAAGAGGTCATTTCAGTTTATCTGTAGTTACCTAACTTAACAATTATCCTTGCTAAGTAGGTGCTAGGTTCTTACTGCAAGGGCTATCAGTGTCCCCTAAATTTGATCCCCTGGAGTTAAGTCACAATCATTCCAATGTGTTATGACTCTAAAATCTACTAATTTATAAATTAGCAAGGAACATTAGCAGGCTGATTGATAATGGACATGCAATAACATAATTTGATTTCCATGCCTTCTTTAATCGTTCTCTTGCTCACAACATAGCTAAAATAATTTTTTTCTTTTCCTACCATTCATCATGAGTTTTAACTCCTTATTTGTTTTTGTGCTTTCAATACCATTTTTCTAGGGCCATGATAATATTTTTGTATCAATTTTCAGTTTGCTCTTGCTTCTATCTCCTACTTTTTGAATCCATATCCTTTTAAAAAAATTGAATTAGTCAGTGAGTTCCCTGTAGAGTGATATCAATTTAGATATGTCTGCATTTTCCTTCTCTTCAGAATAGTTTCTTTTGATGTCTTTAGAATTTTATTCTTGAGAATTTTTCATTATTCTTGTGAAGACTTCTTATGCAGAACATGAGGAATTGGATATATAATTTCTCTAAATCCCTTGAAATGTTCTCTCCCAAGAATTAGAATACATATAAAATTGTGATCAGCTGTTTCTTTCTTTTTCTTTTTTTCAAATTTTATGATAGAAAAACCATTTGCTCATTTGGTCTCTGTTAATTATATTCCAGCAATCAGTTCTACCTTGCAGGTCAGTACCAGATAACATTTCTCATTCCCCCATCTTTTGAGGAGTAAAATATTATTAGAATAAGCCACAAATTATTCAGCTATTGTGCTTTTGGAAGAGAGATCTTGCGCAGATTTACACAGAGCTGACAGAAAGCTGTTACTGTTATGTCCTACTTCCATGCTAGGTTTATGTTTGTGTACTTGAATACTTCATTGAAACTTTCCTTCTGTTTAAGTGGTTTGTTACATACTTCCTACAACAATGATAGTACTGCTTTTCTCTGTGAGGATCTTTATATGCTTCTTTTTAAGATTCCTGCATAAAAGTATTGTCTTAAAATATAATGATAAATTGGGGCAGCTAGGTGGCGCAGTGGTTAGAGAACCAGCCCTGAAGTCAGGAGGACCTGAGTTCAAATCTGGTCTCAGACACTTCCTAGCTGTATGACCCTGGGCAAGTCACTTAACCCCAATTGCCTCAGCAAAAAGCAATATATATATATATATATATATATATATATATATATATATATATATA
>JAJPUD010006632.1:61248-91068 GCA_023553655.1 Myrmecobius fasciatus | reverse complement strand
TATATATATATATATATATATATATATATATATATATATATATATATGTATGTATATATAATGATAAATCGCAACTCCATTTTAAGCATTCTCTTCTCTTGTTTTTTTTGATATCTTTTTTCATTGTAATATTGTTATCTTGAATCCCATCTAACCAAGTACTTCTTTATACCTATGAGGTCAAATTTACATTTTTTAAATTGGGATTCTTTGCTATCTCCTCTTTCTTACTCAAACTTTGTGTATTTGTTTATAAATATCTGAAGCTTTTGACTGACAAATTTTAAAAGTCAGCTACACTTGTTGCTTTCACTCACCCACTTACTATGTCTAGTCACTTTTCCAATTTAGCTTCTGAACTTACTGAAACTGGACAAAGATTATTTAAGTGTCATGTTCAATATATATAATATGCATATATAAATATGTAATATATATAAATGAATGTTCAATATATATTTCATATTCAATATATATTCTATATATGTATATGTATATATGTGTGTGTGTGTCTATCCCACAAAGACAGAAAACATTGCTATTGTTTATGCCCAGTAAACAGTCTCCTTAGTAACACTTATTAGTAGTCATGACTACTTATCTTTTCTTTTTCATTTTTGCTAAGATAATGAGTTAAAAGAAATTTCTATTTCAGAGGTAACCAGACTGACAGAGAAAACCAAGATATAATCTTAGAAGACAACAACTTCAGGACACCTATGGGCAAAACCCCAAAGAAAAACAGGAAGTGGCTTTAAGGCCAGAAAGAACTCATGGAAGAGCTCAAAAAAAGAGCTTAAAAATCATAAAAGAAAGGTAGAAGAAAAATTGGGAAAAGAAATGAGAATGATGCAAAAGAATAATGAAAAAAAGAATCAACAGCTTGGAAAAGTGCTTAAATAGTAGAACTGGCTGAATAGAAAAGGAGACTGAAAAATATACTCCTTAAAGAGTCAAAGTGGAAAGAAAAGTCCAAATGTTAATTGAGGAAAACAAGACTTGTTACTTCTACCCTTTCTCACCTATTTTAAGTTTTCTATGTTAACAGAATTGAAATTTACTACATAAAAAAGTAAAAAATTGCATTATATTAGTCCCTGAAATATTTTTTGTTACATTTAAATGTCCTGGACAAATTAAGCTTTGTTGCATATGGCTCTTAATAGGGAATGCTAGAACACTTACCTAAAACCAACAGCTACAGTGGTCCTTTTCCTCTATAATCTAGTTAAACTTTGAGGATTATCATTCCAACTTGAAGTCTCGTAAATGATTTAAGAGAAAGCCAGTCCTTCCTCTTGGGATTCTAGGAACACTACTGAGGAACAAGAAGTGGTTTTCTAATGATATCAGCTCAACCTCTCACTTGTCTGTTAACCCTTAAGATTATTAGTTGAGAATCATTAGGCAGTTAGATTTGAAAAGCTTTTTAGAAAGGGACATTTAGATCAAAGGATATGAACAGACACTTTTCACACAAAGAAATTAAAACCATTTCTAGTTATAAGAAAAAATTCTCCAAGTCACTATTGATTAGAGAAATACAAATTGACAACTTTGAGGTACCACTGCACATCTCTCAGATTGGGCAGAAAAACAGATAAAGATAATGATAAATATTGGAGAGAATATGGGGAAATTGTGACACTAATACATTATTAGTAGAGTTGTGAAGTGATCCAACCATTCTGGAGAATAATTTGGAAGTATGCACAAAGGACTATCAAACTGCATATCCTTTGATCTAGCAGTATCTCTACTGGGTTTATATCCCAAAGAGACCATAAAAAAAGGAAAAGAACCCATATGTGCACAAATGTAGCAGCCCTTTTTGGTAGTGCTAAGGAACTGGAAACTGAGTGAATTCCCATCAGTTGGAGAATGGCTAAAGAAGTTAAGTTATGGTATCTGAATGTTATGGAATATTATTGTTCTTTAAGAAATGATCAGCAGGATAATTTCAGAAAGGCCTGGAAAGACTTACAAGAACTGATGCTAACTGAAATGTGTAGAATCAAGAGAACATTGTACACAGCAATCACAAGGTTATGTGATGATCAACTCTGTTAGATGTAACTCTTTTCAACAATGAGATGATTCAAGCCACTTTCAATAGACTTGCGATGAAGAGAGCCACCTACACCTAGAGAGAGGATTGTGGGAACTAAGTGTGGATCACAACATAGTATTTTCACCTTTTTTGTTGTTGTTTGCTTGCTTTTTTTTCTTTCACAATTTTTTCTTTTACATTTGATTTTTCTTGTTCAGCATGATAAATGTGGAAATATGCATTGAAGAATTGCACATGTTTAACATATATTAGATTACTTGCTGTCTAGATGAAGGGAAGTGGGGAAGGGAGGGAGAAAAATTTGGAATACAAGGTTTTGCAAGAATGTTGAAATGTTAAATGTTGAAAATTATCTTTGCATATATTTTGAAAATAAAAAATATTATTAAAATAATATTAAAAAGAAAAGTCACATTTATTAAGATACTGAGTAAGAAAAATGGGTACAAAACATTCACCCAAAAGTTTGTGATGTACCTTCCCATAAGCTATATAAATATTCCAACAAAAATGGGCTCAAGCTAATTGAATATATATGGCAAAGGAGTAACTCATAGTTTGTGGTTGTTTAAATTAATTTTCTCTCATATGTGGATAATCAAGAAATTACCTTTTAATATTGCTTAATCTGATTCCAGTCTGTTCTTGCCTCACAATATAAGCATTGTTGCCAGTTGATCAAAATAAGCCAGTAGAGCACCCATAGAAAGATAGGACATTGAATCTTTTGCAACTTAAAAGATCAGCCTTTGCCCAAAGAGGAGTAGAGGCTGCCTAAGGCCAAGTCAAGGTATTTCCTTCCTGCCGTCATATACTATTTCTTATTGGTTTTTATCTGAAATTTTTGCTCACTTACTCATTGTAGTCTTTTCTATTTCTAGCTAACTGGATGTTTTTGAACAGGAATGCTAGCATGTGATAAAATCTTTCAGCTAATTGTAACAGATTTCTTGTCTGATGTCTTTTAACTTTGTAAATAACTTTTAAAGACATTTCACAATTAGTCTGACTTTGATTAAGAAATATTCTCACACATTTAAGTTATCAGTGCTAAATGAATAGGATGGATTCTAATCTGATAAGTATATCAAGATTAAAATGATGAGGGGCAATTTTTTTTCCCTCATAGTTTCTACTACCTAAAGTTCTCTGCTTTGGTCACCAAAATAGGAACCAAGATGCTTTGTTATAGCAGTCTTATTTTGTTTCCATTGTGATTATTTAATGTTACTTTTTGAGATGCATATTTTTTGATATTCTCCTACCCTGTTATAAACTTTTTGAGTGAACACACAAGTTTACTGGCATACATATGTGTCTCTCCAGCTGAACTCAAAAGAGATTTTGTATACTTCCAAACAATAAATACATTAATCATTGATATGAACATCTCCCCTCCTGGATCTACTAGAAAAGCTTACAATTTTTTCATACTCTTTTATTCCATGAGATTCGTGTCCAAGTTTTTCACTAAATTCACCAATGACATGGGTGGATATCCACTGTATTAAAGATTTTTCTTTGGTTCTTTTTATATTTCATGTATAATACAATGCTCAGATTGTCTCTTATCCCTCATTTTGCAGCATAACTAGCTGATTCCCCTTTCCTATTAGATATGCCTTTGATGGTGTCCTTTATGAAGCGTTTCATGTGAAACTTATCATTGTTAATATATGTAGCCTACTTATATCCCTTATACATTTTGTGTCTTCTGTATTTGGATCATCTAAAAAATTGCTTCATCTTAATTCATAATGCTCCACAGCTTGTAAAAATATGATTCTTTGCAGAGTTTAATATCTTGATATTATTGAATGCATTGCACTAGTTTTATAGCCTTCCAATTATTCAATTCTAGACCAATTTCACTGCCCAAGTGAAGCACCATTATGAGCTATAGGTAAAGATGCATTAACTTATTGAACTATGCAGCTGCATGCCATAATCTAGATAATCATTTTTCATCAGTTTCAGTTTGAATGATTAGACCAGTTTTCAATTATTTTACTAAAGAATTTCTGACTATATGATTCAATGTAATTTGTAGGAGTGAGGCTATATGAATGACATTGAATTTTGAAGGTATTAAATATTTAATAATTTTGGTTGAATTGCTACTCAATTTTAATATTGGTTCTTATGCTTTACCACACATTTTTCATTCCTCTCCTAGCTCTCCAGGTGACTTTTCTCCCAGAATTTCTTTATGTTTCTACCCCAAACCTAACCACTTGAATGCTTTATATTTACTGTCCACATCTCCCTAACTCTTCCTTCAGTTTCCTTTCATGCGTTGTGTTTTTGACAGCATGGCCCATTTAGAATGTAAGATAGAAGAATTGCTTTCCTTTGTGTTTATATTCATATTCCCAGTGATTAGTCCAAAGCCTGGCTCATGATAAGTGTTTAGTGATTGCTTAACTGCTTCTTTATACATTTCATCCATCTTATGGTAAAGGATTGACTCATTCCCATGGAATATGTTTTACAATGGCACAAAAACCTCTTTATCTTCAAAGCTCAGTTGATCCCTGAACTGTTTCTCATATATGAAGTACTCTCTATCCCTGAGTTCTCACATTTTTAATCCTCTTAAAATCTAAAATTTAAGGAAGAGACCCCTTTAAAAGATACCTTTATCTCTCTCCAGGATGTACTGCCAATACTCCATAAGACTTCTGTATATTAGATACCATTGTCCTCTTCTCTTACCTTACTTTACCTCTCACCTCCCTTCTATATGTTGTCTTACTCCATTACAATATAAATCCTTTTAGTTGAGGGGCTATCTTTCTCCTTCTATTTGTATTTTGTCCCAGTGCCTACCACATAGTAAATGATTAATAAATGATTGTTGACTGACTGAACCAATAATGGCTAATAATATTTAGCATTAGTTTTGCAAAGATACTATACTCATAAGAATCTTACAAATTAGGTGTTACTTTTATTCCCATTTTGCAATGAGGAAAATGAGGCAGGTAGAAATTATCATTTGCTCAGGGTCACACAGCTGGCAATATAGGAGGCTGGAATTGAACTCTAGTACCCTAAATTCAGGTATGACACTCTATCTTCTGTGGCATCTAGCTGTTCATGAAGGTGCATAAACACTAGGCCTGGAAGACCTAGATTCATCTCCTGCTCTTGACGCATATTGGCTGTATGGCCCTGGACAACTGACTAACTTTATCCCTCAATTCTTTAGGCAAATCTTTCAGCAGAGGAGGTGCTATCATAAATTGATACAGAAACTTTCTTTACCTGGGATCTTCATATACAAATGAAATCAAAGGTCTAGATCCTATTACTTATATCTTATTAAGTACATTCCTAATCTTCATATTAGATATATTTGTAGGTACTTCAAGTTAGTTTCACTAAGCTATGGCTTCTCTCCCTTTGTACTTTCCCTTTGACTACTCTTTCAATGTATAATATAAAGGCATTTATTAGTATATAATCACAAAAAAGCACAGGAACATCAGAAATCACTTAGGATGATGGGTTTTTTTGAAAGGAATTGGAATACACCATGAGGGTGCATCTACCTAGAATATGTTCTGTAAAATAGGGAAAGTTCTTTGAATATGTTCAGTTTTGGATATTCAGGACAAAAACAGAATTTAAGATCATATCTTAAATTGTGTAAAAATTTACAATCATGGAAAAAGAAAATGGAACAATAATTCAAAGAGCATATTGTATTTTCACTCTGTTTTGGTTTTTCCAATTAAACATTAAGTTTATAATAATAATATGTCACTCATAATAAAATTGGCAAGTTGTTTAGAATTCTTTTGGAAATACAGGCATGAATTTCCATATTTGTAGATCCTCACTTAGAATTATTATTCTGTGGTTTACTTTGAAAATCTTATATATAGATCTTAAATTAAATAAATAATTAAAAATAAGTAAAATAATATGATAAAAACAAATGAATAACAGTTATTAGCATTTTGGTATATAACTAATAAAATCTAGTCTAAAAAGATAGAAAAAAATTTTAATTTTAAAAAAAATTATAGAAATTTTATCTGTTCTATATTTCTATCTTCATATTAACATATCAATAAATTAAATAGGTAGTAGATATTGGTGTATATATATATGTGTGTGTGTTTATAGTTTATTCATCCATTTACACAGAGAAAATAAATTAATATATTTGGTCAGATAGATTGCATAATAGATAGAATATCTATTAAAGTACCTTTAGACTTATCTTCTAGAATTCAAATATGACCCTAGGCAAGTCACTTAACACTATTTGCTGCAATTGCTCATATATAAAATAGGCTAGAGAAGAAAATGACAAACAACTCCAGTATCTTTGACAATAAAATTCTAATGAGGTCATGATGAGTTGGGTGTGATTGAAATGACTGAACAATGTCAACAAAATCACAAAGCATTCTAAATAGAAAAAAAAAAGGAAGAAAGGAAGACTAGTCAGTACTCATGGATTGACCATTACATATAATAAAAATGATAATATTATTTAAATCAATTTATAGATTCAGTGTCATATAAATAAAACTACCAAAAGTCACTTTAAAGATCTAGAAAAATAATAAGATTTATCTGGAGGAAGAAAAAGTCAAGTATCTCAAGAAAAATAGTAATTAAAAAATGAGAAGGAAGAAATTCCAACAACAATGCATCTCAAATTATACTAAGAAGCAATAATTACTACACCAATTTAGTCCTATTTAAAGATGAGTGAAAAAGTGATCAATGAAACGTATTAGGATTATAGGATATAAAGGCAATTGAACGTAGAAGTGTAGTGATTAACAAACAAAAATACTCCATCTACTGAGTAAGGACTGACTTTCACAAAAACTCCTAGGAAAACTGAGAAGCTTATTAGAAATTAGGTTTATACTATATTTTTTCCTATTATGTCCTATCACATGAGCTCCAAATTGATACATTATCTAGATATAAAAGGTTATATCCTAAATAAATTACAAGTGTAGTGAAGGGATATCATTTATAACTTGATAAAAGATGAGTTCTTAAACATATAAAAAACAGAGTCATAGGAGGTAAATTGGCCAATATTTATTATTTAAAATCACTAAAAATGATAAAAATACAAATAAAAATGTTGAATTTTTATTTGATTCATCATATTTGCAAGGATGATAAAAAAGAAAATGATAATTGTTTTGAGACTATGTCAAAGGCATGTTAATGTAATGTTGGTTGAATTGTGAATTGATCCAACCATTTTGAAGAATAATAAGGTAACATAAAAGTTACTAAACTGTATATCCTTTTTCACCAGCAATACCACTGAATATATGCCAGATGAAATAAACTATTGTACACTTTGCCACAGATCCTGATGGAGATAGTCCATAATTCTGTGCCCCAAGGTCAGATTCCTAGGCTACCATCTCTTCTTATAACACAAGCACCACAGGCATCATTCAGCAGACCAACTTATGAGGAGCTAATCCTTCAACATTTCAACATCAACACTATCTATCAATTGCTACTCAAGGGAAAATATCCCCAAGAGCTTCACAGGGTATAGCAACTTGTATACAGATCTGGCCCTGCAGCTAACTCTCTAGGAGCTGTACATCCTACCTCCTTTGTGGTCTACCTCCTTTGTGGTCATATATGTTAAAGGGATGAGAGGAAACATTCTGATTAACAAAATTCTTGGCATTATCAAAAAGTTGTATTTGAGAAATGACTGATTTCACTGGCAAAATTAACAGTAAAGCACATGATTTATTTTGCCATTGCTTTGAAAGACAATGTATTGATTTACTAATGTACTATAAGATTTGCTTTTTTTTCCCTCCTAATTTGCATTTGAAATTAAACTATAGAATGTGAGCTCCTTGAAAATAGGGATTATATTCTCTACCTATGACCCCAGCATTTTTTACAGTTTTTTGCATATAATAATCAATCAATTATTTTTCATTAATTTATTCATTCACTATTATTATATACACCCCAAAGAAAGTGAAGAAACAGAAAAGGCCATAAGTACAGAAATATGAAGCACTTTTTGTTTTAGCAGATACATAGAACAGTCCATCAACAGAAATGATTGAAGCAGTTACGGTACATGAATATAATTTAATATTATTGTGACTTAAAAATGATGAGAATAATGGATGAATTTAGAGAAATCTGGAAGGACCTGTATACACTGATAAAGAGTGAAATGAGCAGGAAAAGGAGAGTAATTATACAATGACTATAATAGTATAAAAGGAAAAATGACGAAAAACAAACAAACAAAAAAAAAACCCTAAACTGTTCAGGGCAATTACCAATCAGAACTCCAGAAAGAAAAAAAATCACTATTTTTCCCACCTAGTAGCAAATAGATGAAGGTCTAGATATGTAAAACAAACAAACAAACAAACAAACAACAACAACAAAAAAAAAAAAAACCAAGGCATATACTTTTTGACCTACATAACAAATCAATTATTTTGTTTTACTTAGTTATACTTATTTGTTACAAAGAAGGGATTTTTTTTGGGGGGTGGGAGGAAGATCATAAGGATGTAGTAGAGTACTGATGGTGATAATAAGAAAAAGAAAAGAAAGAAATGATCACTAAAGAATCAATTAAAAATACATAGAAAAAGCATAAGGGGATTTAGAAGGCATTATAGATGGGCGGAGTAGTGTTAGAACTATCATGTAAATTTGAAATGCACTTAAAAAGAAGCTATGTATGCTTTAAATTCATAGTTTCATGCACAATCCTATTTTAGTTTGTTTTCTAGGAAATTTCTTAGATTTATTGATTTCTGTCAAGTTTATAACTAAGTTTTCTTTTAAAAGAAAATTTAAAAATATCTCTATTTGGAATTTAAAACTCTTCATATACTTTGTCTACTATAGTTCATTATTGGAATAACTAGGACCTACGTAATAATACTAAATTGTTCATATGAGTTGAGAATGAAAGAAATGTTTAGAAATTTGGAGAGAAAGAAATTTGCTGTAATGGCCAGAAGACTACAAAGTTAAATCTTTCCTTTACTGACTGGATCATCTAAAATTTTTTGCACCACAACCTCAATGGGATCCATATTACTGCTAGCCAAATCTATTATACCTTCTATTATATCTCCCTTATCCACTCACCATCTCATTTTTTACAACTATTCTTCCCAACATTTTCATCCTGCTTTAAGTCTTAAGAGCATTTTTTTCCATATGACCTCAAATTACACATCTTCAACTGCTTTTCACTCAAATTGCATGTCCAGTAGCCATTCTTGTACATCTTGGACTGTGCATTATTTATCTCCCTTCACATCCAATATATTGTCTAGGATTGTATGCAAAATCCCTACTACATGACTTTTTCTCTCCTCTGATAGCACCCACTACTCCAATGAAGACGCTTATCTCCTCATACCTGTATTATTTCATTAGACTACTGGTGGTTCTGCCTACTTCAATTGTCTCCCCACTTCAACCCACCTTCCAATCATCAACTGATTTTCCTAAAATGCAGGTTTAATCATGTCATTCTTTTTTCAATAAACTCCAGTGGCTTTTTATTACCTCTAGAATTATATACATAATTCTATTTGGCATACAAATCCCTTCACAACCCAGTCCTCCCTTATCTTTTCAGTCTTTTGCCTTGTTCCCCAACATGTATTCTTTAATACAGTGACATTGGTCTCTCACTGTTCAATGAACAAAACACCACATCTTTTTACTACAAAAAATTTCTCTAGATATAACCCAGGTGTGGGATTTTCTCCCTTATCTATTCCAAATACTGATCTTCCTAACTTCTATTGTCACAACTAAAAATCCATTTTTTACAAAAAGTCTTCTTCAACCTCTGTTTTCTAGCATTCCTCCTCTTGATTATTTCCAATTTGATCTGTATATAATTTGTTTATATATATATATATGTATATGTATATATACATATATATATGTATATATACATATACATATACATACATATATATATATATATATATATATATGTTTGTGTTTTGTCTTCCCAATTAGATTGTAAGCTTCTTTAGGGCAAAGATTGTCTGAAGTCTTCATATTCCTAGCATTTAGCACAGTGCTTCACATATAGCAGTTTTTAATAAGTGTTCGTTGATATTTATTCCATTATGTAAGGACAGTTTCTGCTAAGAACCTCAAGTAAATAATAGGGGTTTCAAGAACTAGTAAGTGAAAGGAAGATAAACATTGAAGACTGAGAACTCCCAGACTACCACTTAACAAAATTAACCTTGATGAACAGAATGTAAATCTCAATCTTATCAAAAAATGAATTTGTTTCCATGTCTGATTAGGAATGGATGTAAGAGTGCAACCATCTGAAATGATAGAAGCAAGTGAGTGTTTACCTCTTTATGACAGGAATAGAAATGGTGACTTAAAATTAAGATATAGCACCTAAGGGCCAGTCACTTCATAATGTTTATATCTTTTTCTTAGTTGTCATTTTGTTTCACTTTCTTTGAACTTCCTCTATTCAGACACAGCTTAAATCATTTTAGCAATAAGTTGTGTGTGTGCATGTGTGTACAGTTATAGTAGCTTATTTCCATCATCTTTAACCTTGATACTCAGTTTCTTAAATGGGTGGTCTTTTTATTATTGACTTGTGCCATCTCCCCAAAAGTTAAACTTTTTAAAAGATGCTGGATACAACATGATTTAAGATAATTTATGTAGCACAGATAGTGCTTTCTCTCCCTTTCTGTATATCTAAAACAGTATCTGTCTCCCCAAATTGTTCATAACATTGTAAAGCTATTTTTGATTTTTTTATCATAGTGAACAGAACTAAAGAGGAAACTTTAAATGAGAATTAATTGTCACTATTGCACAAATATATATATATATATATATATACGCATATATATCTTTTTTTTTTTTGCTTAGGCAATTGGGATTAAGTGACTTGCTCAGGGTCACACAGCTAGGAAATCTTAAGTGTCTGAGACCAGATTTGAACTCAGGTCTTCCTGATTTCAGGACTGGTGCTCTATCCACTGCGCCATCTAACTGCTCCCACAGAAATTTTGGCTGAATAGTTTTGATGCTATTTTGGCATCTGAATCCAATGACAGTATACAACAATAATAAAACAATCTTAATACTTAGTAATAAGTACCACTGCAGTTCAACAATGTTAATAAACATCGTTATAATGGCAGATTATTCACTAGCATAAGAGGAATAGTTTTGTTTTTTTTTTTTTTTAAAGGAAAGGAAAAAAATATCTAACTGTTCTGGTTAGGAAAAGTTCAGGTGGAAACTAAAGCAAACAAACAAACAAAAAACAAACAAACTATTACTTATAAATCTAGAAAAGAAAAAAAAGTATGTAGCAAAGACAAAGTGGGTCCCACATGTACAGGAAAGCCCATGTATTGTGGTCTGTCATTGTGTGACTTAAGGGAAGCAGAGTAGACATCTCTAGCAGCTTCTCCTCACATTCTTTTCTAAGGAAAATTTTTATTCTTGCCAACAGGGGGAATCAGGAGATTGGGGCTAGAGGCAACTAAATTGGTCTGCTCAGAAAAAGGGAATACTGGACTAGAGACACAATTCTCTGGTTCTTTAAATATCATTTGTCTAGGAAATTTTAGAAGATTCCATTTAACTTCTGATCATTTTGTGGTTTGGTGGAAAAGGGAACAATATGTTCTATATCCAGTGCTTGACCCCTACTATAACAATACATTTATTCTTATAAATACATTTTATATGTATTTAACATATACAATAAATACATTTATAGTAAATAACAAAGAAGGCATTCAAAGGAGAATATAGCCCAGCCAATATGGAGTAAAAGAGAACTCCTAGTGAGAGTGAGATAACTCAACTGGGAGAGAGAATAATAGAAAGTCTTAGCTTTCATTCCAGGGAAAATTTACTAAGTTCTCTAGAGTAGCAAAATAAGAATACAGAAATTATGGAGACAACCTGCTCCTCTCAGGATTTCCCAGAATTTTCTCTTCCATTAACCTGAAGTTGAGTTGATATCTTCAATTTGCATTCTTGAAGCTGGAAGTCAGAAGTACCTAAAATAACAACTCAATGCTTGAAGTTTAGAAGTCTGACCATTCCCAAAGGGATTGGTTCTGAGTAGTTCTACAAAGGGAATTCCTACTTGAAGAGTGCCAGTTGCTATAGAGTCCTAAAAAGGAGATGGGTGAAGACTGGAACTCTCTTGACTTTATTTTTTTTTAATTTATATATTTATTTTTATTATAAAAATGTATTTCTTTTTGATACACATTGCTTCATGAATCATGTTGGCAGAGAAAAATCAGAGCAAAAGGGAAAAATCATTACAGAGAAAAAAAATACAAAAAGAAGTGAAAATAGCATGTGTTGATTTGCATTCCTTCACCATAGTTCTTTTTCTGGATGCAGATGACATTCTTCCTGTCCAAAATCTATTAAGACTACTTTGGATCACTGAACTAGTGAGAAATACCAAGTGTTTCATAATTGATCATTACACATTCTTGCTGTTATTGTGTACGATGTACTCCTGGTTCTGCTTGTTTTACTCAGCCTTAGTTTGTGTAAATCTTTTCAGGTTTTTCTAACATTGGCTTCTTCATCATTTTTTATAAAACAATAATATTCCATTATTTTCATATCCCACAACTTGTTCAGCGATTCCCCAATTGATGGGCATCTACTCATTTTCCATTTTTTTTTATTACTACAATAAAAGTTGCTATTAACTTTTTTGTACATTTGGGTCTTTTTCTCTCCTTTATGATTTCCTTGGGATACAGACCCATCAGAGACACTGCTGGGTAAAAGAGTATGCATAGTTTGATTGCCCTTTGGGTATAGTTGCAGTTTACTCTTCAGAATGGTTGGGTGAGTTCACAACTCCACCAACAATACATTAGTGTCTCAATTTTCTCACATTGCCTCCAACTTTTATCATTATCTTTTCCTATTATCTTAGTCAATCTGAGAGGTGTGAGGTGGTACCTTGAGTTGTTTTAATTTATATTTTTCTAATCAATAGTAATTTAGAGAATTTTTTCCAAATAACTATAGATTACTTTAATTTCATCATCTGAAAATTATCTTCATATCCTTTGATCATTTATCAATTGGGGAATGACTTATATTCTTATGAATTTGACACAGTTCTTTATATATTTTAGAAATGAGACCTTTATCAGAAAGAATGGTTTTAAAGATTTTTTTTGCCAGCTTTGTACTTCCCTTTTAATCTTGCTTCTGTTGGTTTTGTTTGTGCAAAACCTTTTTAACTTAATGTAACAAAAGTTATTCATTTTGCCTTTCATAATGTTCTCTAGTTCTTCTTAGGTAATAAATTCTTATCTTCTCTAAAGAAATTATACATAAATTATCCCTTGCTCTCCTAATTTGTTCATGGTATCATCCTTTATGAACAAATCATGTACCCATTTTAACCTTATTTTGTTATGGGGTGTGACTTGTAGATCTATGTCAAGTTTCTGACATATTATTTTCCAGTTTTCCCAGCAATTTTGTCAAATAATTATACAGTATTAGAATTAATTATTCTTTATATGTCTGGTAGAATTAACTTGTGGATTTATCTGGCCCTGGAGATTTTTTCTTAGGTAGTTCATTAATGACTTGTTCAATTTCTTTTTTCTAAAATGGGATTATTTAAGTAATTTATTTCCTCTTCTGTTAACCTGGGCAATTTCTATTTTTGTAAATATTCATTCATTTCAGTTAGATTGTCAGACTTGCTGTTATACAATTGGATAAAAGAGCTCATAGTTATTGCTTTAATTTCTTTTTCATTGGTGGTAAGTTCACTTATTTCTTTTCTAATGCTGGTGATTGGGTTTTTTTTTCCTTTCCTTTTTTCTGACCAAATTAACCAAAGGGTTATCTATCTTGGATTTTTTTTCATAAAATCAATTCTTAGTTTTATTAATTAATTCAATAGTTTTCTTAGTTTCTATTTTATTAATCTCTCCTTTGAGTTTCAGAATTTCTAATTTGGTATTTAATTGAGGTTTTAAAATTTATTTTCTAGCTTTTCTTTTTTTTTTTACTTTCATGTCTAATTCATTGATCTCCTCTTTTTTATTTTATTCATGTAGATATTTGAGATATAAAATTTCCCCTAAGAACTACTTTGTCTCCAACACAAAGGTTTTGCTATGCTGCTTCATTTTTGTCATTCTCTTGAATGAGATTATGGATTATTTCTGTGATTTGTTATTTGATCCACTAATTCTTTAGAGTTAGATTATTTAATATCCAATTGGTTTTTAGTCTATATTTTCTTGCACATTTATTGAATATAACTTTTATTTCATTGTCATCTGCAAAGGAAGCATTTATTATTTCTGCCATTCTGCATTTGATTAAGGTTTTTAATGCCCTAATATATTGGTGAATTTTTGGTAGGTGCTACTTACTGCTGAGAAAAAAATGTTCAATTTTCTTCAGTAGTCTATTATATCTAGGTTTTCTAGGATTCTATTAACCTCCATAGGTTCTTGTTTATTTTATGGTTAAATTTGTCTGATTCTGAAAAGGGAAAGTTGCAGTCTTCTACTAGAAGAGTTTTGTTGTCTATATATTTCTACAACTGGCTTAAAATCTTCTCTAGGAATTTGCCTGCTCTTCCAGTTGGTGTATGTACATTTAGTTTCTTTACTACTTCATTATTTATGGTACCCTTTAACAAGATATATTTTCTTCCTTTTATCTTTTAATGAGATCTATTTTTACTTTTGCTTTATCTGAAATCAGAATAGCTACGCCTGATTTTTTTTTTACTTCAGGTGATTTTTTACTTCAGGTCAGCCTTTAATCTTTATTTTGTATTTCTCTTTGTCAAATGTGTTTCTTGTAAATAATATATTGTAAGATTCTGTTTTTTAATCTATTCTGCTACCTTTTCTTTTAAAAATAATTTAAAAATTTAATTTCTTTGCATTTATTAAAGCATTTTGCTTTATTAAAAGCATTTTACATTTATTAAAGCAAAAAAAAATGTAGATTCCTGTTGTGGCTGTCTTTTAAGAGCTCACCTTGGGTGAGCCCTTTGATCTCAAAGGGGAGAAGAATGAGGCAGGGGAACTCATAGGGCGTGAAAGAGCTCCAGTTTATTATGCCACACAGACTTGTTGATATACAGTTTTGCAAGCATAATCAGTGCATGAACAGTAGGCAATCCCCAATCACCATTCAGAGAAGCAGCTCGTGGGCATTGCATATGCATGGTATCTGCCAATGGGAGGAGAGCCAACCCAGCCACGTCAGCAACCCACTCACAGGTGAGAGGCCCTGTCAAGGCATCCCTACTCACAAGCAACTACCTGTGACCCTCAAGCTCAACCCATTTCCATGCCATGCATCAGTGCTCCTTGGTCAACAAAGGAGTTTCTGCAATGTGAAAGAAAATTTATTGTGCACCACAGGTTAAGGTGACCTCTGTACTCCCTCTCAGCAGGGTCCCATACCCTAGAAATTCCCCCTTTTTATCTTTTAGATAAAGAGTTTCTTGAGCTGCAACCTCTGAAAAGATGATGGAGAAAGATCTATAAAGACATCCTAATATTACAGGGCAACAACAAAGCAATAACAACATCACAACACACAGGGCAACCCATGAATTCTAATTTTAACCACCACTAAGAAGTATTTTCAAACCAATGTTTGTTTTTTTCAACAATTTTATCTGGCTTCAAATTTTTTATGAGAAGCTTTCTCTCTGTCAGATGTAAGTTTATATAAACTTTCTATGTCATCTTCAATTGTATTATTGAGAAATAAACCATTCAAATGACTCCTGATACTATTCCAATCATAATCTTGTCCTTATGATTATTCAGCAAAAGGGGTACATAAACCTTTGTATATTTGTAGTCCTATTGCAATTGAATCTAGAGTTTCAATAACTCTGCTTCTGCTCCTATTTCCAATGATGTTTCTCTTAAATCTTTTATCATCTGATACAATTGTTCATCTATCTTAGCTTGTTAGGGAAAACCTGTTTTGTACATTAGATATGGACATTGCAAGAGACACTGATGAAGTTATAAGTGAAACCAACATAGTGATACCTAATATGACATAGCTCATACATTTCTTTTTTCTAATGGTATTAAAGTCTGTTTCCTTCTTTTCTTTTATGGTATTGAACATAGGATCAGTCTTAGTATGATACCATTTCTCTCTTTTTACAGAAAGCATTGATACATGAATAATAACAAATACAGTCCGATTTTCAATTTCAGTGTCCAAGCAATCACTAACAATACTATTCCAACAAGTAACATTGTAAAAATCTAATGTTTCTTTGGTAACAGTTAGTTTCCCCACATGAACACATATTTCCCTCCCAGATAGGTTTTAGTATAGAACTGGTATTCAATTCCCATGCCATTTTGTCCAAGAACCAGAGCCCAAGCTGTTTTCCCATGTGCCAAACTGCTGACCCACTTCTTGAGTGACAAGAATGTGTCCTATGAAATCTTGTGCTTTACAAGGGGCCAACCTGATGAACCATTTTGTAGATACACTGCTGCAACCCTCTTGTACAGATGAGGGTGTCGCTATGACAGGGCATCCCCTGCATGCCCAGCATGTGTGTCTCGTGATACCCTACCCCCCATGAGACAATCCTAGATCATGGTGGGTCCATGGCCCACTTTTTTGGCTTCTGTTGACAATCCTGATTGTATGTAACACAATACATGTATATACATACACACATATATGTATATATATATATATATACATATATCTTCTTTTGGACAGTTGCGTCTTCTTTTCTTCTGCTGCTTTTTGGACAACTCTGAGATGTCTGGTGGAAATGTATTGCTGAAGGTTTTGTCCTGTGGAGATACAATCATATCCTGGCCCCCACATTAGAACCCTAGAGGGTACCTCCCATCCTTCAGGACCCTTTTTCATTACCATGGTCTTATTCTTAGGGTGCCTTCTTAATAAAGATGGGGTTTTGTCTTTGAGTAATTCTCTATGTTCACCAAAAGATATTTCATAGCTGGATTTAAATCATTTAAATCAAATTTTTTTGTAATTTATTGTGTACACTGCTTTATATCTTTCTGAGTAACCCTACTTTTATCTCCTTCTTTTTGTTTTTTTGATGAATCTCTTACAGGGGAGTTCCATGGGATGCTTGTTTCTTCAATGTGTTCTAATTCTAATTGTTCCTGTACTAATTGATGTACAGCAGCTGTTTTTTTGTTTTGTTTTGTTTTTTTTTTGGCAGGGGCCATTGCTCCAACCATACCAGTGTTTTGGTAGTCCAAGTCATTTTTGCAGTGGTGGAAGCTGCAGCAGCAATGATCCTTCCTAAAAACCTGTGGTGATTTTCATCCCTAATTGGTGTAATATATCTTTAACCCATAAGTTAATAGGTAAGCCATCTACTATTAAGGGAAAAATAGTTTCTGTCATTCTGTCTTTTTGCCTTTCTACCGGTTCAGTGGACATCAAAGTCTCCTTACTACCTGCTACTCCTGGCACTAAGTTCCTAAAAGTATAAATTCATGTTTGCTCCTGGAGCAACCTGAGTGGCAGTCAACCAAATCTTTTCTAAAAATTCTGTCATCCAGATTTCACTCTTAGGCTTTACATTAGAAGAACCTTTGAAAGGCTGTAGGTCTGAATAGACACAAGAGTGAGGTGGGGCCGAGGGTGGTACAGGAGGGGGAGGCCATTCATTATTGTTCTCCTCAGGCTTAGGAAAGGGACATCTATTGCTAAGAGACATGCCTGTCTGTGCTCCAACTATAAATTTCCTGACCTCCTTTTTTGGTTCTGATTTCACACTTTGTTTAAAATGGCTTTTTTTGTATTTCTCCTGGGCATTGTTTACCATAAGCAGTGAGTTGTTCACTGAAAACAATCCATCTCTTACAATTATAACAGCCTTCCTCAGGCAACCATGGAGAAATTTTGTAAGCAATGTCCAGGAATTTCCTAATGTCTCTTAATTGGACTGTGCACCCCTGCTCTTTGATACATTTATATGCAGTCCTGACATATACTTTCCTGTCTAAAGGGAGGAGGGTGCCTACTTTCTGCCCCATTAGGTTATTTAACCACTCACTGCCACACTCGGCCTGGTCCAGAAACAGCACAGTTTGGCGGGCTCTCCCACTGGAGTCCTCTTAGAGATTGTCTTGACTAAATAGCAGTGCTTGACTGGGAAGTGCTCACTCTGGCACTATTCCAGATCCTTGTCCCTGTTCCTTGGATGCCAGTTGTTTTGGCCATCTTTTAAGAGCTCACCTTGTGTGAGCCCTTTGATCTCAGAGGCAAGATGAATGAGGCAGGGGAACTCATAGGGTGTGAAAAGAGCTCCAGTTTATTATCCATACAACCTTGTTGATATACAGTTTTTCAAGCGTGATCAGCGCATGAACAGTAGGCAATCCCTAAACACCATTCAGAGAAGCAGCTCATGGGCATTGTGTATGCATGGTATCTGCCAATGGGAGAAGAGCCGACCCAGCCATGCCAGCAACCCGCTCACAGGCGAGAAGCCCTGTCAAGGCATCCCTGCTCATGAGCAACTAGCTGTGACCCCAGGCTCAACCCATTCCCATGCCATGCATCAGTGCTTCTTGGTCAACAAGGGCGTTTCTGCAACATGGCAGAAAACTTATTATGCACCACAAGTCAAGGTGGCCTCTGTATTCTCTCTCAGAAGGGTCTCATACCCTAGCAGTTTCCTTCTTATGTCTTTTAATTTGATCTATTTTTGCTTTTGCTTAAACTGAGATCAGGATAGCTACTCCTACTTTTTTTTACTTCAGCTAAAGCATAATTTTTTCTGCTTCAGCCTTTTATCTTTATTCTGTATATATTTCTCTGCTTCAGAGGTGTTTCTTGTTGGAATCTGGCTTTTAATCCAGTCTGCTATCTGCTTCTATTTTATGGGAGAGTTCATTCCATTACATTCACAGTTAAAATTGCTAACTCTATTTCCTGCCATCCTATTTTTCCCAAGTTATGCTTTTCTCTCTCCTTTCACCTTTTTCTCTTCACCATTATTTTTGCTTCTGACCACCACCTCTCTTTATCTTCCCTCCCTTTTTTCATTCACCTCATTTCTTATCTCTTTCCCCTTCTACTTCTGCCTTCTTTTCCACTAGCCTCTCCATTTCCTTTCCCTTTTCTCCTCCTATTTCCCTATAGAATGCACTGGACTTTTTCTCACTGTGCCTGAATTGGTCCTAGTTTCCCCTTGCCCAATTGATATAGACTTTTCCTGAAATCTTTTCAAAATATCGTAAATTGGAAAATCATTATTACACTCTGAATATTTGTGGGTTTTGTCATTCCAAAATCCATTCAGAAGCTTAATCCACAACTGATTCTGAGGGAAACTTGGGGAGATCTCAGACAATGTCCTTCCTACTTTCCATCATCTTGGGTCTGCTTTCTCCCCCATTTTATTTTAAATTTACTTTGTATATACATGTATCTGCATATGTTGTTTTCTCCATCCAAGATGTTAGTTCTTCATGGATATTCTGACTTTAGCACTAGTACCATCCTAGCACAGAAACTGGCCCAGAGCAGTCACTCAAATATTTGTTAGTTGATTGAAAAGTTGAAATAATAATCCATTAGTATTAATTGACCATTAATGGATGCAGAGGGGAAATCTAATTCCTTGTGTTGTGAACTGTATCTTAATCCAGTGAACTTTTTATCTCTTTAAGTATTTCATAATATTACTCACTGTGCATAATTTAGGGAGTGGGATACTAGCAATAATTTGACCTATGATTTCATTGATAAAGGTAACTCCAAGAAACTCACTCTGCTGATAGAGATCAGCAAAGTCCCTACATCATGATGCTTTAAAGAGTTGCTTTAGGCAATAAGAAATTAAATTATTTGCCTAAATTCTTACATCCCAGTATGTATTAAAAATAAGAATTGAACCTAGGCATTCAGTTCTGATTCTGAAGTCAACTCTATCCATTGAACTATGTAGCTTTTTAACTTTTTTCTTTCTCAATTTGTTTTAGTTCATTTTCTTGATTGATGAATCAAATCTGCTTTTTAACTGCTTCATTATACATAAATAAAACATCTCTATTGCCCTAGATGCGAGGTTTTTCAGAGGAAAAAAAGCTGTAACCTCAAAGAAATCCTACATATCTTTACATTTATCATTAGTGGTAAATAGTATTTTTAATACTTTAATGACTTCCTATAACTTTCAAAATAACTGCTAGCTTGGCTTAGTAGGTAAAGCACCAGACTCCTTCAGAATCAGACTCGGGTCTCACTTCTAACTTTTATATTTTTGTCTGTGGATAAGTCATGCTGCTTCTTTCAATTTTAGTTTTTTCATCTGTAAGATGGGGACAAAAATATTTAAATTATCAACCTTGAAGTCACATTGTGGGAAAAGTGTATTGTAAGTCTCTAAAATTATAGAAATAGGAATTGTTATTGTGAGCCATCATTGGCTTCTGTGGATTCTTAACTTCAAAGAAAAAGACTCAATTTTACTTTTATTGAAGTCAAAATACCGTTTAAATATTACTACTGCTAATATTACTACTATTACAAGCACTATGATGAAGACTATGATGATAACTACTAAGATTATGACTTCTATTAAGTATTTGAGTGGTAAGCCTGATAATAGAATTTTTGATATCCCCCTTTCCTTTAACCACTGATAGGCTTCTCATTGCTTATAAACCAAACTTAATTATCTCTTAGAAAACCTGTTTAGTATGGTAGCTTAGCAAATACAGTTGCCACAGTAACAATTCCTTCTTGATTCCATCCTGCTTGATAATATAAGGTCTCTGAGTATTGTGGGGAGAAGCTCAAATTTGCAGAAAATGGTAATGAGACAGATACAGAAAACCTACATGGCTAAAGGGTAACTGGTATCTCCAGGTAATTAAAATTAATATTCTCTCTTCATGAAATATTGAAGTTCATCTTATATATTGTTCTCTGCTGGGTCCTTTCTGGACGTCTGAAACTTTCTTTCCTTACTGTGAATAATTTGTCTTCCATGAGGGTTCCTCCCAACTTCCAGTGCAAACACTGACATTCATTGACAAAGGGAGAGTACTATCAGTTCCAGTTGATAATGATACTGAACTATTTTTTGAAGTTCTCAATATTGTTACACTATCACTGTGTTTATGGATACCAATATGCCAAGTTTTGTAGGACTTCTGTTTGTGCTCAGACCACTCTCTATCTCTTTTCTCACCCCTATTAATCTATACACTGCTAAATGGTATAGTAGATACAGTTCTAAGCCTGGAGTTAGGAAGAAGTGAGTTCAGATTTGGCTTACCGGCTAACTATATAAGTCATTTAATATCTAAGTGCCCCTGCTTCCTCAACAGTAAAGTATAAATAACAATATCACCCTCTTACTTGGGAAGTGCTTAGTGCTATATGTGACATATTAATAAATGTTTGTTCCTTTTCTCCTTGCTCTCTTTTGGTAAAGTAGTCAATGGGCAGGCATGATGTGAGAAAAGAAGGTACTTACCTCCTTATCCAAGTAGGCTTCATTTTTGGAGATCTGAAATCCTTAGTTCAAAAATTTAGAGTCCTTTCCAACTAAATTGACTATTCTCAGACAGGTTTTCTGTTTTCATAAGTAGCTTCTAATACATGACATGTTTTTCAACCAATTACAAGATATTCCTTCTGTAAAATTTTCTTTCTCAAATAAGACAAATCCCCTATAATTTTTTTTCAAATTGAATTGATAAATAACTTATTAGCAACTAGTTTTACTGAAATCAAATGATTCAATAAAGAGGCATGAGATTCTTTTATTATCTGAAAAGTAGTAGTTCTCCATATTTAGATAGAGAATCAGTGTTGTTTAGTAAAAAGGTAGCAATGAAACAGAGATTTCTACTCTGATTTGAGTACTTTTAAGATATGATGTTGAATCTGTTACTCTTTTTTTTGGTCAGTTTCTCCATTTGTGAAATGCCACTAACAATCCCCTCTTCCTTACTTTACAGGTATTTTTCTGAAGGGAGTTAAAAAAATGAATATGGAATGACTTGGAAGAGAAACAATCTATGAATCCAAGGTCAGGTTTTTTTTTTGCTGAGTTTTTTGTTTGTTTGCAAATAATACGTGGTTGGAAAACTTCATAATGCAGGAAAGTCTTTTAAAAAATTGTGATCTTTGCAAAAAGAAATTGAACAGAGAAACTGATTGAGATGGGAAAGAAAAAAAGGAGAAAAAAGTTTACTTTTGATTTCAAGGTCACAAATCTGGGGTCAATTATTTATTTATTTAATTATTTTTTGCAAGCAACTTTGCTTCTTTTGATGTTGCCATCAATTTAACTCCATGAATATTATAGTGTGTAACTTTTTCTCCTTCTTTGAATAGATAAGTAATAAGGGGAAGATGCCTTATAAAAATGGGAGGGAGAAAAAAAACTTCTGAGATTTAATATAGCAATTATTAATGTGCAGTATGGGGTAGCCTGGTAGTACAGTACATAGAGTATTGGGCCTGGAGTCAGGAAGTTCAATTCAGCCTCAGACATTTTCCGATTTTGTGATGCTGAGTAAGTTATCTAGCCCTATTTTCCATAAGTTTCTTCATATTTAAAATAATCTAGAAAAAGAAATAACAAACCACTCTAGTCACACAAAACACACAAAACAAATTCCCATATTGATTATTTAAAAATAAAAGTATGTCTTTTTCTATCAACTGGAGTCTTTCATCCCTTCATCAGAAGGTGGGTAGCTTTCTTCATCATTATGGCTCTGGAATCCATGTTAGTCATTATTCATTCTTTCTTTTTTACAATGTTGTTATTATTGTTTAAATATCAATCTAGCTCATTAAACTCTAAATTGCTTCACACAATTCTTCATAGGTTTCTCTGAATCTCATTATCTTATTGTTTCAATACTGGCTTTTTAAAAATGTACAATAATATTTCATTCAGCCTTTGTTTTTTACAAGATTGTTATTGACAAGGTTTACAATTTATTTTTGTTTAAATTATTTTATTCATCCATCTCACTTAATTCTAAATTGGTTCATATTTCAATGTATTTATACTGTAACTTGTTCAACCATTCTCCAGTTGATGGATACTCCCTTAGTTCCTGGTTCTTTGCCACCGTAAAAAAGAATTGCTATAAATATGTTTGTACATATAGGAATTCTTTTCCTCATTCTTTGATCTTTTTGATGTATAGGCTTACTAGATTTATCACTGGATCAAAAAAAAAGCACAGTTTACTAATTTGAGGACACTTCCAAATTACTTTCAGATGTATATTTTGCTTACACATTATAGTCTCTTTACAAATGTTTTACTTTAAAATGTTTTATCAATGCTTATGAAGAATATTAACTTATAGTTTTATATTTCTTTTAATTCTCTATGCAGGCTATATTTGTATCAGAGAATTTGGTCAAATGTCTTTTTAGTTTTGCAAATGGTTCTCACAATATTAGAATTAATTCTTCTTTGAATGTTTCATAGAATTACCTTATAGGGGGGCGGAGCCAAGATGGCGAACTGCGGACAGCTTTCTCTGAGAACTCCTGGGACATTCCCTCAAACCCAGACAAAGTGAGCCTTCCAACTGGTTTCTAAGTGAGGGCACCGCCAAGCATTTGGACTACAACGCACTTCTATCAAAAATCTACCTTGAAAGAACTCCAGAGAAGGTTAGCCTCAGGGGAAATCGGCCTCTGGTCACGATTCAGACTCCAGCTGGGGCAGAAGTCAGGGCTGCGATACAGTGGCGGATTTTGGGCACCCAGCAAGCCCCTGGGAGACGCCTGGGCCACTTTGCTCTGCTTGCGGGCAGGTGCTTTGGCAGATCTGTCTTTGGAAAAGGGTGGATCGAGAGCAGCTGAAAAGGTGGTCCTAGTGCGAATCTAGCCCGACCAGCCTCAGACCTGAAGTCAACTCGGCAAACTGCCCCAGGGCAAATACAAATTGTTGCAGTTTTCTATGCTTTTGACCAATATCCCAACTTTAAATCATGAGCAAGAAGCAGAAGAGAGCTCTCACCACAAAAAACTTTTACGGAGAAAAAATAGAACAGTTCCCAGATCCTGACATTATGAAAACAATCCCAGATGAAGCCACAAAGGCAGACTTAAGTTGGTCTCCCTTTCAGAAGGCTTACCTGGATGATTGCAGTAAGAATCTCAAAAGAGAGCTAGAAGAAGAATGGGGAAATAAATTGAGATCAGGGCAACAGAAATATCAAAAACTGGAAAATAGGACTGGTGAATTGGAAAAAGAAAACAGTTCACTGAAAAACAAAATTGGTGAATTGGAAAAAATCACCAATTCATTGGAAAATAAAAATTGTGAACTGAAAAACAAAATTGGTGAATTGGAAAAAGACAACAATTCACTGAAAAATAAAACTGGCAAAATGGAAAGAAAATGCATTGAATCAAGAAATTCAATTGGCCAGCTACAAAAGGAGCTAAAAAAGATAACTGAAGGAAATAATACTTTAAAAATTAAAATTGAACAAATAGAAGTAAATGATTCAATAAGACTTCAAGAATCAGTTAAACAAAAACAAAAAAATGAAAAAATAGAAGAAAATATGAAATAATTCCTAGGAAAAACAACTGACTTGGAAAACAGATCCAGGAGAGACAATTTAAGGATTATCGGACTCCCTGAAAGCCACGATGAAAAAAAGAACCTGGATGCTATCTTCCAGGAAATCATGAAAGAGAATTGCCCTGATGTTTTAGAATCAGAAGGCAAAATTGGCATTGAAAGAATTCACCGATCACCTCCAGAAAGAGACCCCAAAATTAAAACCCCAAGGAATATCATGGCCAAATTTCAGGACTATCACACCAAGGAAAAGATATTGCAAGCAGCTAGAAAGAAACAGTTCAAATACCGAGGAACTGTCATTAGAATTACACAGGATCTGTCAGCTTCCACTTTAAAGGATCGAAGGGCCTGGAACCAGATATTCCAAAAGGCAAAAGAACTTGGATTACAGCCAAGAATAAGTTATCCAGCTAGAATGAGCATCATCTTCCAGAGAAGAAGATGGTCATTCAATGATACAGGAGAATTTCACCTATTTCTAATGAAAAAACCTGATCTGAACAAAAAATTTGACCTCCAAATAGACAACTCAAGAGAAGCATAAAAAGGTAAAAAGGAAAACTCTTGAGAACTATATTTCTACTATAGGTATCCTTTAAAGAATGGCAGTATAATTTGATTTTTCTTTGATAATAATGGAAAAGAAAATAGAGGTGGAAGGGATACCATACTGAAAAAGAAAAAGGGGGGAGGAGGGAAAGGAGGCAAAATAAAGTAAAAATAAAGGAGGTAAAATAAGGCAAAATCTCATAAAGAGACATAGAAGATCTAATATAATTGAGGGAAAGAAGGGAGGGTGATGAGTATTGTGTAAACCTTACTCTCATTAGATTGGACTCTAAGAGAGTATATCAGACACATTTGGCTTCAAAGAAAGGCCTGACCCTCCTTGTGGGAAGGTGGGAGGGAGGGGAGAAAAGGAAAGGGATAAACTAATAGAAGGATTAGGGGAAAGGTATAAAGGGGAGGGAGGGACTCTAAAGGGAGGAGGATTATTGGTGGGAGGTGGTCATCAAGGGCAAAGTACTGGGGAGGGGGGAAGGGAGAGAGGGGAAAGGGAAGAGAAAATCATAACTCTGGGTAAATAAGATGGCAGGGAATACAGATATAGTTATTTTAACTGTGAATGTGAATGGGATGAACTCTCCCATAAAATGGAAGCGGGTAGCAGACTGGATTAAAAGCCAGAATCCTACAATATGTTGTTTACAAGAAACACATCTAAAGCATAGAGATACATACAGAGTGAAGGTAAAGGGCTGGAGCAGAATCTTCTATGCTTCAGGTGAACAAAGATAGGCAGGGGTAGCAATCCTTATCTCGGATCAAGTAAAAACAAAAATACATCTAATTAAAAGAGATAAGGAAGGAAACTACATTTTACTAAAGGGTTCCATAGACAATGAAGCAGTATCAATACTTAACATATATGCACCAAGTGGTATAGCATCCAAATTCCTAGAGGAGAAGTTAAGAGAGATTCAAGGAGAAATAGACAGTAATACTATACTAGTGGGAGACCTCAACCTTGCTCTCTCAGAATTAGATAAATCAAATTCCAAAATAAATAAGAAAGAAGTTAGGGAGGTTAACAAAAGGCTAGAAAAGTTAGGTATGATAGATCTCTGGAGGAAATTGAATGGTGATAGAAGGGAGTATACTTTTTTCTCAAGGGTTCATGGAACTTATACAAAAATTGATCATGTGTTAGGGCATAAAAACCTCAAAATCAAATGCAGAAAAGCAGAAATAGTAAATGCATCCTTCTCAGATCATGATGCAATAAAACTCACATGTAACATAAGGCAAGGAGAAAATAGACCACAAGTTATTTGGAAATTAAATAATCTAATCCTGAAGAACAAATGGGTGAAAGAGCAAATTATAGACACAATCGAAAATTTCATCCAGGAGAATGACAACAATGAGACAACATACCAAAATTTGTGGGACACGGCTAAAGCGGTTATAAGGGGTAATTTTATATCTCTAGATGCTTACTTGCATAAAACAGAGAAGAAGATTAATGAACTGGGCTTACAATTAAAAAAGCTAGAAAAAGACCAAATTAAAAACCCTTAATTAAATACCAAATTGGAAATTCTGAAAATTAAAGGGGAGATCAATAAAATTGAAATAAGAAAATTATTGAATTAATAAATAAAAGTAAGAGTTGGTTTTATGAAAAAACCAACAAAATAGATAAGCCTTTAGTTAATTTGATTAGAAAAAGAAAAGAGGAAAATCAAATTATTAGTCTCAAAAATGATAAAGGAGAACTTTCCTCCAATGAAGAGGAAATTAGAGTAATAATTAGGAGTTTCTTTGCCCAACTTTATGCCAATAAATTTGATAATGTAAATGAAATGGAGGAATATCTACAAAAATATAGATTGCCCAGATTAACAGAAGAGGAAATAAATTATTTAAATAGCCCTATTCTGGAAAAAGAAATAGAACAAGCTATTAATCAACTCCCTAAGAAAAAATCTCCAGGACCAGATGGATTTACATGTGAATTTTGCCAAACATTTAAAGAACAATTAATCCCAATACTATATAAACTATTTGAAAAAATAGGGAAAGAATGTGTACTACCAAATTCCTTCTATGACACAGATATGGTGCTGATAGCTAAACCAGGTAGGGAGAAAACTGAGAAAGAAAACTATAGATCCATTTCCCTAATGAATATTGATGCAAAAATTTTAAATAAGATTTTAGCAACAAGATTACAGAAAGTCATCCCCAGGATAATACATCATGACTAAGTCGGATTTATACCAGGAATGCAGGGCTGGTTCAATATTAGGAAAACTATTAGCATCATCAATTATATTAATAACCAAATTAATAAAAACCATATGATTATCTCCATAGATGCAGAAAAAGCCTTTGATAAAATCCAACACCCATTCCTCTTAAAAACACTGGAGAGTATGGGAATAAATGGGCTTTTCCTTAAAATGATTAGTAGTATCTACTTAAAACCTTCAGCAAGCATCATATGTAATGGAGTCAAACTAGAACCATTCCCAATAAGATCAGGAGTGAAACAAGGCTGCCCACTGTCACCATTACTATTTAATATTGTATTAGAAATGTTAGCTTTAGCAATAAGAGAAGAAAAAGAGATAAAAGGAATCAGAGTAGGTAGTGAAGAAACCAAATTATCACTCTCTGCAGATGACATGATGGTATACTTAGAGAACCCTAGAGACTCAACTAAAAAACTACTAGAAACAATTCACAACTTTAGCAAAGTGGCAGGATACAAAATAAATCCACATAAATCATCAGCATTTTTATATATTACCAATAAAGTTCAGCAGCAAGAGATACAAAAAGAAATTCCATTCAAAATAACTGTTGATAGTATAAAATATTTGGGAATCTATCTGCCAAGGAAAAGTCAGAAACTATACGAACTAAATTACAAAACACTTTCCACACAAATCAAATCAGACCTAGTCAATTGGAAAAACTTAAAATGCTCATGGGTAGGACGAGCAAATATAATAAAAATGACAATACTACCCAAACTAATTTACTTATTTATTGCCATACCAATCAAACTCCCAAGAAATTATCTTACAGATCTAGAAAAAATAGTAGCAAAGTTCATTTGGAAAAACAAAAGGTCAAGAATTTCAAGGGGATTAATGAAAAAAAAGGCTGACGATGGTGGACTTGCTGTACCAGATCTAAAACTATATTATAAAGCAGCGGTCATCAAAACCATTTGGTACTGGCTAAGAAATAGAGTAGTCGATCAGTGGAATAGGATAGAATCACAAGACAAACTAGGCAATAACTATAGCAATTTGGATTTTGATAAATCCAAAGACCCCAGCTTTTGGGATAAGTATTCACTATTTGACAAAAACTGCTGGGAAAACTGAAAACTAGTGTGGAAGAAATTAGGGCTTGACCCACATCTAACACCACATACAAAGATAAGATCTAAATGGGTCCATGATCTGCATATAAAGAGTGATACTATAAGTAAATTAGAGGAATGTAATATAGTTTACCTCTCAGACCTATGGAGATGGAATAAATTTATGTCCAAAGAAGAACTGGAACTCTTAATTGAAAACCAGATAGATAACTTTGACTATATTAAGTTAAAAAGTTTTTGTACAAACAAAATCAATGCAGACAAGATTAGGAGGGAAGCAATAAATTGGGAAATCATATTTACATTTAAGGGTTCTGATAAAGGTCTCATCTCTAAAATATATAGAGAATTGTCTCATATTTATAAAAATTCAAGCCATTCTCCAATCAATAAATGGTCAAAGGATATGAACAGACAATTTTCAGAGGATGAAATTAAAACTATTTATAGTCATATGAAAAGGTGCTCCAAATCACTATTGATCAGAGAAATGCAAATCAAGACAACCCTGAGATACCACTTCACACCTGTCAGATTGGCTAAAATGACAGGAAAAGTTAATGATGAATGTTGGAGGGGATGTGGGAGGGCTGGGACACTGATGCATTGTTGGTGGAGCTGTGAACGGATACAGCCATTCTGGAGAACAATTTGGAGCTATGCTCAAAAAGTTATCAAACTGTGCATACCCTTTGACCCAGCAGCATTTCTATTGGGCTTATATCCCAAAGAAATCATAAAGGAAGGAAAAGGCCCCACATGTGCAAGAATGTTTGTGGCAGCCCTTTTTGTAGTGGCTAGAAACTGGAAATTGAATAGATGCCCTTCAATTGGAGAATGGCTGAATAAATTATGGTATATGAATATTATGGAATATTATTGTTCTGTAAGAAATGACCAGCAAGATGATTTCAGAGAGGCCTGGAGAGACTTACATGAACTGATGCTGAGTGAAATGAGCAGAACCAGGAGATCATTATACACGGCAACAACAGTACTATATGACGATCAATTCTGATGGACATGGCTCTCTTCAACAATGAAATGTTTCAAACCACCTCCAATTGTTCACTGAAGAAAGCCATATACACCCAGAGAGAGGGATGTGAAATGTGGACCACAACATAACATTCTCATACTCCTTGATTGATGTTTGCTTACATTGTGTTTCCTTTATCTGATATATCGTTTGTATAGACA